>JAWWMW010000817.1:37959-60040 GCA_035048345.1 Echeveria elegans
ACCGAAGAAAGTCCGCTGGTCAGCAAAATCGTGATATTCCTGATCCTGAGGAATCGATGGAGTTACGAGCATGAGGACTAAGAAACACACGATCGCTACTAACCATGTCGCTGCTGCTGTCCGTCTCCTCATCGCGCGAATCGATCGATTTGGTGTTTGGTTTTAGGGTTAGGGTTTGACCCGGTTTGATCGATGGAGTCTGTTCTTTTAACCTTAAATTTAAGTTCTCATTCCTCACCTTTTTCTAAGTCTAATTAATTCTTTTTAAATTTCCTTAAATCATATTCTTATTTGAAAATCATTTGTAAAAATCAAGAAAAAGTAAATAAAATGAAAATTTAATTTTATAAAAGTTAAACAATTTTATATTTAATTAAATAGTAAAAAGCATATAGCTTTATAAAAAAAAGGTGCATATACGCCGTTTTATTGAATTTCTATGTTGTTTAAATTTGTTAATTGTTTTTCTATAATGAAAAAATCAACAAAACAACTCTTTTAAAATTTAATTGCAGTGTCCCAATTGCGCCAAATCAATATAACAATCATGCTGTTTATTTTACTTAATTTTATTGCTATGCATAGACTCCATATTCTCATTTTAGAACATGACTTGATTGATAAAACAATTGAGTCTGAGGTGTACAATGAAAATTATAAAACAAAAATGAATGACATGCGGAATTTCATAGCATTATATTATGGAAGAAGACGGTGAAGAAGGTAGCACGGAGGAATGTAGAGACATTTAAATTACACTTGTACCATCATTTTCCCATAAAATATCATTAAATCTTCTTAAATTCGGAAGTCTCTTTAACAATAAAATTAAAAGAATGGGCCTTACTCATCTTCTACGCTTTCCTCGTTTACATCGGGTCTCTTTGGGTCGGGTCACCTATTCAACCCGGATTGGTTGGAGAATCTTTTGTTCATTTTACAAAAAAAATGAAAATCTTTTGTCCATCTATATATAGTAAACCCATCAAGAGATATCATTGTGTATACTTTGATTCTCATTCTCCTGATAACTTGTAATAAATAAAAATTCATCAAGAGATGCATTACAAACGGACGTCTTAAACGCAATGTTTTCAATTGTATACACTAAAATGAGCGCAAGCATTGGCTCAATCAACACGTGCAAGTGAGGAATGTGACCGGTCTTGATTCTTATTCAAGCTGAATGTATCCCAATCAGGGAAAACAAAACATGTTGGAGAGAAGGAAGCAAGCAAGTAAATGGTCTTACAAGAGTAATCTATTATATAATAGAACTAGTGGTGATCCCGTCGTTCCGACGGAAATTGTTTATCTGTCAAATTTAAAATTTTAAATTTTAAAATTTTTTATTTTAAATTTAAATTTTTTTATTTGTTGGTAAATGTATGGTTTGTTAGTTAGATATTCTTTTATATATATAGATAAATGTGGAGCACCTTTCAGCGATGAAAAAAAGATTATTAGGAATAAAAAAGTGGTTGGTAAATGTGTGGTGGTGGATGATAAACTATTATATATATAGATGCAAGCACTAAAGGACAAAATTTTGTCCATCATCAACCATTTAGCGACGAGTCAGATTTCGTCATTAATTCTCTTATTTTCGACGCTAATACCAATTTGAATAAGACAAAAGAGACATATGACGAAATAGGAATAAGATAGCATAGGAATAAAATATAAAGCAAAAAATATCCATTTAAAATTACAAGATTTAAAAATTAAAAACTCAAATTAATTAAAATTACAAATTCCAAAATTTACAAAATTTACATTTAAAATTTCAACATTAAAATTAACTATTTTTTTCCTGTTAAACATTAAAAAATAATTTTTTTTTGAAATACATTGAAAAGTTTGAGGGAAATCAAATTGAAATACGAAAAAAAAATCCGTCGGGACGACGGGAGCGAAGCTAGTATGGAATAAAGCATTTTGAACTGATCCAAAAGAAATCTTCAGAACAATGTAGCATTGAAATATGTGGATTCATATTCCTTTTCATTATGTAGGAACAGTGCTTCTGTGCTGGTCGTAATATGAAGGCTCTGCATTCGTCGTAATCTTTCATGGCGATAGACGATGAAGCTAGGCAATGTTAGTTTCGGTATTTTAGAAAGTAGGTTGTAGAGTTTTGAACGTTAAGGAAGAAGGTTTTATTTATATTTTTAAATTATAATTATATAGTAAAACTAGTGTACCGCCTGTCGTCCCGATGGAATGCGTCATCCCGAATTTGCAATTGAATCGATCAATTTTTTGGTGTCGTGCGGGCCAAATAATATTTTTTTAAAATCATATTCTTATTTTATCTTATTTATATTTTTTCTTATTCAGATATATGCTTATTCCTATTCTTATTTTTCTTTAGTCCAGTTTAGACTTATTCCTATTTGTCTTTTCTTTTCTTATTCCGGTTTATATTTATTTCTATTCCTTTTTTTCTTTATTTCAGTTTAAATTTATTCTTATTGTTCGTCGCTATATTTGTGATTCACTGTTCTAGATATTCTATTATATATATACATATATATATTCATTGAACAGAGTTTCAACTTCATGGCCTCTACTATAAGTCTATAACTCATCATCTTGATCTCTTATACAAGTCACTGTGATAATCACATTCCTCATGCCAACAAAGGGGCGTACCAGTCAAATCAAATCCTAGTAATACGAAACTCAACGAAGATGAAATGATACCACATCGAGTTGTCTGAAAATTCCCTAACTTTGGAATTTTCTTTACTAACTGGCCTTATAAGCCTTCCTGCTCAGTTGGAGCATGCCATGCTCAGTTAAAAGAGAAAATTCAGAAGAAAGGGTCGACATCTACTCTTACCAACTTGACGCGATGATTCTTTCTTAGCTATATTACTTTTGGTCGGTACTCATCTTTGATCAGTTGTGAAGTGGGTTTGGACCGGTTGGAATTAATCTTGCCTCAGCTCCATAATTTACAAAACCAGCATGGTCTTCGGCCGGAGGTGATGGAGGATATCCAGTGTAAGTATTACTACTAGGCAGACTCATTTTATGATCATCGTGTACTAGTGCATGACTGTGAATCTTAGCAGTGTATCTGGCATCTGCATACTGAACTAGCAATGTCGTCAAGATGAGAACCGACAAGAATGCCGTGTAAGAAAAGAGGCCATGGCGCATAGAGCAGGATTGGTGTAGGGAGAATATTTTCCTCATAGCGTAATGCTGCTGGAGAGAATAGGGGCTACGAGCATGTAGTGTTTGATTTAAATGCTGCAGCTGTGAACAAGAAAGGATAAAAATGAGATGAAATGAAAGGGAAAAAGTGTGTAAAAAGGCGTGAAAAACTAGTTGAGGGAAGCAAACCTTATTAATGCCTGATAGGGAGGTTGTCATTAAGGAATCCCTGCTGGTTTCACCTCTTTGTTTTTTGAAAGTAGCGCTTACACCCACCTCATGAATCTATTCAATTGCCTTGTTGAGATGTTGCATAAGTTGTTGCCGGTGCCTCTCAAGTATTATCTCATGCTTTCGAGTCCTGCATAACAAAAAGTCAACCACGGTCAAACACTAGAAAAGAGATTGATTTCGGTAAAAAGTCGAGCTTCAATCTGGTCGAGCAAACAAATGGGTATTAATTATTGTGGGTATGGGTTAGGTTAAGGGAATTTAATTGAATTTGAATTGCATGGAAAATGGAAACACTGACACTGAAACTGTACTGTAGTAAAGGACATTAGACTGTGTTGTTGTTCCTGCCTTTTGTTCTGATGAGTAGTTATTGTGTTAAGCAAAATGGCTACTAGTGGAGGTGGCGATGGAGTCACTGACCTCCTTTCTCTTCTGATTCTTGGCTTCTGCTTTTTTGTGCAGTTTCTGTTTCTTGGCTGGTCTCTCTGCATATGAATATTGATAGATGCATTAAATATGAGTTTGATATGTTTCACAAAATCGATATCATTCTCTTTAGTGGAATCATCAAGGACGTAATACAAGAGTTTTCGCTTCAAAATTACCAAAATACCCCATCAGCATTTACTGCACGAAGATGTTTTGGTCATCTTGTTCACCCCCACAATCGTGGTAAACAGCATTTTCCACAATGTCGTACTAGCCTTGTAGAGCACTCATCAGATTCAAACTACTGAAATTCCAGTACTGTTTGTTTCCCAGCAGTACACAGTTCTCTATTAATTTCGAAAAAAGAATAGTACTTGTAAGCTAAAGTTTTTATGTCATCTACAATAAAATGAAGTATTGGAAGTCTGATAAACAGATTAACACTTTGAAATCCATGGCAGAGACAAAACCTATACAATATGACAACAGACATGTTACCTGGGGGTTTTAGAGGAGAACCGCAAGCTTGTAATTAATGAAGTTTCAACCGTCATAGGAAACTTGGCCTAGTTACCTGCATTGAAGTTACAATATCTGTAAATGGAAATGAGGCAGAAAGTTTGCAATGAAATCGACCCGAAAGTAGATGTAAGAACCTGCAAATATGTTCCCCGCCTGCTGACATGGGATACCGACGCTGTAGTAGGATTCCGTTGAACACTTCAAGGTCATGCATCAAATATAGGGTCATAAGTAAAATGACTTACATAGTTACTAACGTGTTTTCACAAGAGAAACAAGATCAAACCTTTGATGAGCGCGAGTTATGGATATACTTAAATATAGGAGAGGCAAATTCAGACATGACTGTGCATCAGATAAGCGTACATAAAATCAGGTGACCGAAGTTTTCTGCTTCTCCAGCAAGCTATGAATATGACTACGGCCATTAAATACAATCAATATAGAAGGCTCTTTCAATTTGTACTGCAAAAACCTCCGCTCTCTGGATGCATCTGCTGATTCCGGAGGTGGAGTTCTGAGTTCTGTTGACTGTGAATAGTTTAAACCCAGCTACTCCTGCTGCTGCAAGTGGTTACTCCTGTTTGCAAATGTATCATCTGCGCATCACAATGTATAAGACTCATCAATCAAAGTCATTGAATGTTTACGCTCTTACAATGTAAACAAAGAGATGACCAAGCAAATATAGGCATTTACAAGCTCTTACCTGTTTCATCAGAGGTCCATCCTGAGTGATGAACTTCAAGCATGGCTTCTTAAAGCCAAACAATTTGAGTACTGAGATTCAACAATATAGCAAGATGTGAAGGTATCTCTTTCCCAATGAATCAACATATAACAAAACTGTTAAGTGTTAGTACAACAGTCACTATGTTAGGCATCGTTAATGTAACATAGTTTACTAATCTTCCTAGTGGGAAGCCTTGAAATACCGATTACTAAAACCGGGGTCACAAATTATTCCTAAAATATCCTTTGAGAATGTTCAAATTGACAAGAGAGAGAAAATTAATTGTGGGCACGGTTGAGAAGTTAAGAAGTAAGGATTTGAGTCTGGGAGAGGTTGAGAAAAAGAAGGCAACAAAACGTGGAACTCTCACTACTTCAGGAGTGATGGCATCAGGTCAAACGCCTTGTTGAAGCATTCGGTGAAGACGCAATTCGGCTTCCTGCCAGTCGCCTACTTTGCACAAACCACCAACAACTGTATTAAAAGTGAAAACATCTGGTGAAACCGCCATTGCTCTTCATTCATCACGAGTTTGACATCCGTAAAACTACGAGCAAGGCATAATCCATGAATTATGGAATTATAAGTAACAACGTTGGGAGAAACTTTATTCTTCTTTCATCTCGACAAACATGAAAGATGCCGTCTCTATCTCACCCGCATTGCATAATCCATGGAGCACTGAGCTGAAGGTAACAACATCGGGCGAAACTCCATTGATTGGCATTTCTTTCAAAAGACCAATTACAATGTCCCAAAGACCGACTTGGAAGAAAACATGAACAAGCGAGTTGTAAGTTACAACATCTGGAGATCCATTTTCTTTCATGCTACAACAGATACGGTATGCTTCCTTCACACGACCCATAAGGCACAAGCCATTAAACATATTTCTTGCTTCCGTAAACTTACCAGCACGAGACAGGCCATTAATCAATGAGTTATATGTTAAAACATTTGGAGGAATCAAATTGGTCTTCATTTCAGCAAGCATACACCAAATTTCCTGAAACTTGCCAGCATGACACAATTCATTCACACAAGAATTGTACAATAATATTTTAGGAGAAACAAACGAAATGCCTTATTGAACTTGCCAGCAATGGAAAAAGTGTTAATTAACTTTGTAAGTTCAAAATCTGGAGAAACCGAATGTTCTTCATTTCATCAAAAATATCCACGGCCTCCCCCGATTTACAGGCGCGGCACAAACCATAAATGAATGAATTATAAGTCACGTGATTGGGAGAAATCTCGTTGTATGTCATCTCACCAAGCATACGATAAGCATCCTCAAAATCACCAGCAATGCACAATCCATAAATCATCATATTATAAGTAACATCATTAGGAGAAACCCCTTGCTCTTTCATCTCAGTAAAAACTCTTATTGCCTTCTCGAGATCACCCACATGACACCAAAAATGAATGAACGAATGATATGCAGACAAATCCAAAATAATCCCCTTTCTTCTCAGCTCTATCAATCAATCCTTTATTTACAAGATCCCCAATTACAGCATTGTAGCTAACTGAATTTACCCGAGCCAAAAATATCCGCCGCCAAACTGCTAGCCGCTATCCTTTCACACAAATCAACCACAATCCCCTAAACTACACAGTCCACCATTCAACATCATCCACGTCCTCTCATTCCCAGAAAACCCCAACTCAGGCATTTTACACATCACCCAAAAGGCCTCCTCGACCCTTTTCCCCAAACACAATCCTTTAATCAAAGTATTAAACAAAAACACCGAAGTCTCCAACCTGGGTTTCAAAACCAACCCCAAATCCAAACTCAATACACCCAATCTCCGAATAGCAATTCACCAACAAGTTAAACGTCCTAATGTCCCAACCATCATCTATCTTCTTATACATTAGCTAAAAGACCGCTTTGCACAACAATAGCTAAAAGATTGTTCCTTTCGACTATGATGTCTTTTTGAAGCAATAATGGAATCAAAGAAACGAATAGCTTCATTTACAGTTGTGGGAAATTTGTAGAGTTTAGGGTTTTGGAGAATTGAAGAAGTGGGTTTTTTTCTTACCTTTGAAATTGCGAGTGAATTTTGTACTGAGGGTATGATGATGACGTCGGTGTTGTTGGTGGAGTGGTGGCGATGTGAACATAAGAAAAGACATCTAGGGAAGATGTGAATATTTTGACAATTTGACTTGCACTAGAAATTCTTAAAATCTCTAAAATTAAATATAAATCATGTTTTAATAATTTTTTTAGGTGTCTTTCATTTTTTCTGCATCTGTACGGAGGTTGTCTATTATGTCCGTCGCTGACATGGCAGTTGTGTATTACATAAAGTTGCTTGCGCAATGGAGTTGAAGTTCTTGCCATCGAGTCTGATGGAGATGTTGTTGAAACCTGAGCGTTAATAGATAATTATGTACTTTGATTAGCTAGATGCTAGAAGAATATTCTTGTACTACTGGTAACCACCAATCGAAAAAAGAAAAAAATTCATTTTTCTGTGGATGAAAATTATGTATTTTATTATTAATGTAATATTATTTAAAAATTACGATAATGAAATATTATATGAAGTTTTTTTAATATATGAAGCGCAGTTGTAAGTTTGCAAGAAATGTTTGGTTTTGCGGTTTTGCCCAAATTCAAACAAGCAAAGACAGGAGACAAGAAAGTACAAGGAATTGAGGAGGCAAAGGCATTCTGCTTCCAGAGAAGAAGATACAAGGGAAATTGAGTAGGCGATGCATTTCTACTTCCCGAGCAAGCGACGAGTTCTCCTGTTTGCTTGATTGACTCGGTCATTTATCTCGTCAATGTCCTTCTCCATAGGATCAAGAGCCTTGTTTTGCCTGCAAACATCAGGAAGTGTTTCCAGAGTTGTGTACATTGTCGACAGTAATAATCAAATGAAGCAAAAATTTATTCGACACTGGATATTAACTGGCATAGTGCTTTTGTAAAGCGGTAAGCATTGTGCTTTTGTAAAGAGGAAAGATGTGATCGTACCTTTCAAGTTCATTTCCCATGTCGACGGCCATATTTTTGAGGTCACCTAAAAGATCACTCAAGTCTGAAAGCCCATCATCTTGTTTCGACTTCTCATACTGTTTTAATGTATGGTGCAATATGTTAGATTGGAGTTGCAAGACGAAACAACTGGGAGTTCAGAATGGTAAAACTTAAATGTAGAGTTGTTTTGCACACACCTCGACTCTTTGGTATGCATCTGCAGATTCTGAGGGTGGGGTTTGCGACTGTGACCTTCTCTTTGTAGCTTCGTTTAAACCTAGCTTTTCTCGCTGCTGTAAGTGGTTACTCTTGCTTGCAAATGAATCATCTGCATATCAACAAGTAAGAATTCAAAATCAAGACCATTAAAAGGTCGGAATTTCATGATCTATATCAAACATGACTGTACTAGCGGCACACATATTGTATTCACAAAACATGACCTGTAACCGTAAGAGGCCCCGTGATATCCCGATTCTTTTTTGGCTTCCAAGTCCTGGAAAACATTCCACCAAGATTTCCTAATAGCTTCTCCCCCTGAAAATAACATGAATAGTCATATTAGCGAGAGATTGAAATTCAATGATGTTACTTCACTATGTCTAACATAAAAACTATGTTAAAGTTTCTTCCTTTAATTGGTTGTATTTTTCAATAGCAGAATTTCAGTTCTCTTTAGCTGAAGAAACAAGAATCTTGTGTCTGGAAGTTCAAATAAAAGAGAAATTTGTACCCGACTGAGGTCGTGATCAATCTCAGTGGCAACCATGTGTGTCCTATTTATCTGCTCGCCTTGGTGATGCAACATGACCAAAGTTTTAGAAGCATCCTCCCTTATATCTTCCGCAATTTTCAAACAGTTGTTGACAGACTTTGTAGTCTCCTCAGATTTATAAACAGCATAACTCTCCAGATCCTGCACAGACTGATTTTCATATCCACCATCCTCACGGAAATCATTTTTATACTTGTTTCTTGCTGATGACGAGCCCGCATATGATGAAGCTGGTTTCTTTGCACTGTCATCATGAAAAAGACTACCCTTCAGATCCTCAGGAAATTGACTTGGTTCCGAAGAGGTTCTTCTTGCAACACAAACATTGTGTGCATCGTCTGAACCATCAAAGGGGTTAGAATTTGTTGGTTTCTTGTTTTCTTCTGTAGAATGATGCCTCGAAAATCTCAAGTGTGGTTTCTTTACGCCAAACATATTCAAGCACAGAGATTCAGGGATAAATTAGATGACAAAAGTCCTGCAAACGATGCGGTCAACATGTTAGACAAGTAACACACTTCGATAGCTCAGAGCAAACTAAAGATGATCAAGTATTCAAGTTCAAATGAATCAACTCTTAGGAAACTCCATCAAACATAGACACCAAAAGTCACGTTAGCAGTTCAAACAGCTAGACCACTTCAGATCGATACAAGTACAACAAATGATAGAATTATGTAACAAAAACAAACACAATTTGCTGCTCCAAAGAAGATGCTTCCAACTGTTATTGATACGGAGTCCAAACAAACAAGAATATCAAACATGTCGCTCAAGAAATACAAAAACACAGATTTTTTTCTTCAAAAAAAAAACCCAAAAGGCATTAGACAATATAGGCCACATTATACTCGACAAACAAAGCATGCGAATACAACAAAAGGATAAGAAATTGAAAACACACCATCAGCCGGCCTCAAGCATAGAAATCTCCTTATCATTCTCATATTTTACATACCAAACCAAATGCCACAATTTGTCCGAACCAACGCCAAACAAAAGATTATTAAAGAAAAGAAACAACTAACACACTGAGATCAAACGTCAATATGATTATAATTCCAAAAACTCCAAACAAAATCAACTCACAAAAAATGCACAATCCATCAAACATAACCTCATAACCAAAATCAAATGATTTCAGAATGTCCTAACTCTACAAAGTCAAAGTCAAACTGCCATCGTCTTCTCCACCACAATCACATTTCCGTAAACCAAATCCGCGACAGGTATCCTCTAAATTACAAAGCAAATCGAAAATAAAAAAACGTAGGTACCTAATGGATTAGCAACAAATTAGGTTTTGGGATGAAGATGGAGATCAGGAGAGATTATGAGCATTTTATTATGTACAGAAGAAGATCAGGAAGTCGAGGAGAGCGACAATGACGATGTTTGACTTGGTCAACGACACAGAAAGAAAGTCGTCGGCATGAACTGAAACTGATAAGAAAGTTCATAGGGTATATATACAACTACATTTGACTTGGCCCTAAAAATCAGACAAATAAATAATTTTGAATTTTTCATAATGCAGAGTGTAATTTCTCTTCAGGGAACATTTCAATGAAAAAAAAAGAAATGCAAGTAGGTGAAGAAGGGACCTATTCAAATTCAAGATTCATATTGATTGATTTTTTTGTTTGGCCATTTGTTGTTTTTAATTCGAACGACTTTTGTTTCGTTAACCCTGTCTTAATATTCTAGTACTCCCGTTTCAATTTTATTTTATTACAAATTGTATGTTGACACCTCTATCTGTACCATTTTTTTTTTCAAATGACACCCATTCGTTTTGTTTTCACACTTAAATATCTTCATATTTTTACCATTTTCAATTAGACATCCTTTGAAATTTTAAAAACTTTATGGATCAGATTGAAAATATAAAAAATACAATTCAACCCCTCATCTTTCTCCTCCACCACCACCACCGGGCACCGCCACCTCCTCCTCCCTCCTTCTCTTCCACCACCACCACCTTCACCTCATCCTCCCTCCTCCTCCCCCACCACCGCCACCTCCGCCACCACCACTCCCTCCTCCTCCACCACCACCCCTCCTCCAAATAGTGGAGGAGGGGTGAGGTGGCGGTGGTGGTGGAGGAGTTGGAGGAGGGGATGGTGGTGGAGGAGGGAGGAGGAGGTGGTGGCGGTGGTGGTAGAGGAGAAGGAGGGAGGTGGCGGTGGTGGTGGTGGAGGAGGAGGAGGAAGATGAGGGGTGGATTGTATTTTTTGTATTTTCAATCTGACCCCTAAAGTATTTAAAATTACAAAGTGTGTCTAATTGAAAACGGCAAAAAATGAAGATGTTTAAGTGTGAAAATAAAACGGAAGGGTGTCATCTAGAAAAAGTGGTACAGATAGGAGTCTTTTTCTGTAATTGTCCCAAAAATATATTATCAGATGAGAAATGTTCTTTTGAAACCACATATTAACAGAAGAACATAATCTCAACCTTTGACACGTGTATGAGAGATTGTAATATTATCAGATTCGTCCGCACAAGGAACACTTGGCGTGTATGTAACATTGTAATAATTTACTGTTCAAGAAAACGCAACTTATCGGTTTCTTGTATTTTTTTTCAGCGTCTGTCATTGGACCTCTGAGCAGCCCGCTGGTGTAACTAATTTGATTCCTCATCATCCTCCTTGATCGTCGTCTTGAGTACGACAACAGCGCATCGGCTTCTTCATTTCCATATCCGACTGGCTACTGATCTCTTCCTCAATAGAGGTATTAACTATAAGTTTCTCCGAGTGGCACTTCATGTGACCAAACAAAGCTTTACTAGACTGAAATCCCTTACCACATGATTTACACAAATTTTCATCAGTCACTACTTCTCGCTCAAACTCGGTTAATCTGTTAGTCTTCTTTGGATTCTCCCTCATAATAATAAACATTTTTTTGACAATATTTAGACATCAAGGGGTGACCATAACATGGAGTTGTCAACTATGGCATCAAGTTGTTCATTAGGTGATCTGTCTGATGTCCACCACCACATTTCAGACTTGTGCAAGACTTCAAGTTTGGCTATTTTGACTTCATCAACCGCATCAAATGACCATATCTTACTAAAAAGTGACAGTGTAGAAATAGATTAACGAATTGAAATTCAATATGGTATCAGTGTTAATAGAAATAAAGGGTTTTTGTCGATAAAAAGATCTGGGAATTAGAAATGATGAAAGAAATTAATTCAGGGGACAAACTTTTACACTGCAGAATGTGTGATCGACATGACCTTAGTTGAGAGTTTAGACACATAATCTTAAGTTCAAATAATCAAACTATGAACAAGAAACCAAGTAAATGGAGATTCAAGATTCTATTTCTATGCTTCCAAGCATTTCAAGCACAGATGAAAGAAAGCCACCACCCTCTTCATCCTCTCCTCCTCCACCACCATCTTCCTCCGCCTCCGCCTCCGCCTCCTCTTCCTCAGACTCACTCTCACTATCACCCTCACTACTCTCTGCTTCCTCCTCCTCCTCCCCTTCCTCTTCTCCATTCTCATTCTTTCCACCACCAACAACAAATTTCTTATCTTTTTTATCTTTCTTCTTCTTCTTTTTCTTATCGCCTTTTTCACCATGGTGTCCAATGTGCAGCTTCTCCTTGAGCTTTTCTTTCAAGGCCTCCCTTCGCCCTCGGTATCCTCCCTCTTCCTTCTCCTTCTTGTGGTGATCACCCAAGTGTAGGGTGTCACCAATCAAATGCATAACCGTCTTAGACATTTTTTCAGAATCTCTCTCTCTCTCCAAATTGCTAATGAAATGAATCTCTGTAGATGATCAAGGTTCTTTAAGTAGACCTCAATCACTCATGCTAGTTGATATTTTATAAAATGGTAGCCTCTATAAAATGTTTCATAAATGTGGAGACCACTCACTACTCACTAGAGACGATCATGCAATTTAATATGGGACGTTTGGTGGCTGAATTTGTTTGACAAGGTCATAACTCATCGAATGCCAGATTTGACTTTGGAAAATGTTCAAAATATTAGAGTGGAAAGGTCGCTGCAAGTACTCAAGACATGTAACAGTGCCCACTATTGAATTGATATTAATTAGATGTGCACAAGTTGGAAAATGATTAATATATAGACTGGATAAATAGTTCATTTATAGATTAATGAACGACGTGTTTGAGTGGAGTATCATCATGTGTCTCTTGCTATTGTTTACCCTGAAATCACCCAAAGAATACAAAATGTATTTATGCTGACATGAATGACGCATCAATGTAGCACAAATTTAATGAAAGGATAGGATGGAGAGAGTACACATAAAAATATTGAAGAAGAAGTGTATACTCACTTGAAATTTGAAACTCATGTTCATGTTCCTGATGGTGTCTGAGGCTACATGATCATTTCTCAAAATGATCCCAACAGACTCATCATTGATCCAAAGTGTGAGAAGCATGAGGGCAATTCCAGTGTAGTAATAGACTATTAGTTTATAATAAAAGTACCCTCAAAATTCAAATTGAAGTTACATTTCGTACCGAGCAGCCACAAAATGCATTAGTTTTTAGGCATCCTATGCACAAAATAATTTAAGCAATCAAGCAGCATTAAGGGTTTTGTACAAAAATCATCCCATCATAAATAGTTCAAAAACAAGGAACTCATAAACAAAGAGCTATTAGTTCTTACCAGGAGCCACAAACGCATAAGTTTGGTGTAGGTCACAAATGCAGTAAATGAGTAATACAAATAAGCTTCAAAGATCCTTCTTAGCCTCAAAAAGATGTATTGGGAATTCCATGAAGTTTTTGGTTCCTGTAAATACACAGCTAAATCACAAGTCAGATTAAGGATTACGTTACATAACAATAAGAAGTAGATAAAGAAACAATAAGGCTCCGTTTGGTTGTGGAAAAAAAAAGTGAGGAAAAGAAAATTTAAAGAAAAATGATTTTCACATGAGAAAGTTATAAGAAAAATTTGATCTCATTTTGCCTATTTAATTCTTTGGCGACAGCTTCCTCAGCAACTGCCTCCTGTTCTCTACTGTTTGTCAACGACCAGTCCTTAAGACACACTAAAGCTTTGATTGTGTTAGGACTCAGACAAGCTCTTTTTTTAGAAACAACCTCTACCACCAGCTGAGAACACCGTGGACGCTGGAATACTCAGAATATCCCTTGCCATTGTTAGGTTATTAGAGCAGCTCCACCGCAAGCCCACTTGATACCCAGTTGGTGCCTCAATATGTGTGAAGTGGGACGGGACTGCAAGTGTTGCACTGGAGAGAGACAAAAAAAAAAGGGGAAAGACCCAGTAAAGTAGGTCGCCCTATTTACTGAAAAAGGTGATATTGGATCCCACAAACTGATTGAAACTGAGATATTAGGTAAAGATTAAGTAGGACCATGTGTAAGTGGAATTGAGCTTGTGCATTAGAATAGAATGACTATTTTTTTTGAAATCCACTTTATGTACACGTGTCATTAAAAAGTATAATTGTGTAAGTGGACTTGGGCTCTGGCATTGGAGATGCTCTTAATCCTACTTTGTACCACCTCGTGATGAGTCGAGCTGAGCTTGTTTGAGTATGATGAACGAGCGTGATGGAATTGTCTGGTAAATGTTGATGTGCAGGACAAGAAAACAGACGTGGTATTGGTGACAGGTACATCTGATGTTTTTTTTTGTCGGATGAACAAATTTACAAATGGTTGAATCCTGTTACTCTTGGAGCCGAATAAAATGATATGCACTTTACAGATAACAAATCTGCATGCGAGGTGTACACAGGCTGCCATGTAGGCTAATAAATAGGCTGCGGTTCTAACCATACATGTGATCCATCCTGGAAAATTTGGCCCGCTAGAAAAACCAAAAGATGGTCTGCTATTTATCACATCACAGCGAAAGGCACTGCACAGTATCTGGGAGATTCCTAGGTGAAGGTAGGGCCATGACGTATCTTTGGGGACCATGGCTTTGAGGGTTCATGGCTGAATTTAAGACTAAAGATCCATCGCCTTGACCCCGTCCATGGAACCTTGCAAAACGGTTTATAACAGAGAACTTCTCAAGATCTTGCCAATCCATTTGCAGGTCATGGATTGATGTTTGCTTTTCGAAACTGCATTAACAAGGAAAGCAATCATATATTATGGTATACCGATCAATAAGAGAATAAAAATTATAAATTAATTTCTAAGTTTGAAGATCGATTTCTAAATGATAATTATGCATCTTGAAAAGTGGAGTCTACCAGCACTATAATATAATCATTACCCATGGGCTATGGCATGGTAGTACTAAATAAAAATATCACTCCATTCTATTCCAAATGATTCCATTCTCTTCTCTCCAAGTGAACGCTACCTTACAGATTGGAGGCTTCTGCCTGCCAGCCTAACATAGCTAATAACTGTTAAATCTTTACATATTTACAGATGATGTCAAAGTCAAACACCAGTCACTTACGTAATAGGCTAATATCAATGATCCAAACTTCATAATAACAATTGCCAAGGGGACATACCAGCATTTCACAGTGAACAAATGTATAAAACAGGGAAAGAGGAAATACCTTGAAAGCGCGTTTTCCAGCTTAGATGCCCTAACAAGAAATTCATTTTCAAGCTTTAGCAGTAGATTGTCGTCACCTTGCTCATGCACCTTTTTATCCAGCCTGAACAAAATTTATTCAACCGTTAAAAATCCAAAGTTTTTGATTGCGTGGAAATCCATAGTATCTGTATGTCAATAAGGTATAAGGCTTTGCCTGTACCTGTTATTATGGTCCAAGGACACTGAGTGGTAATTTTTTGAGCCAGATAAACTGCAGGCACTGCCGCATGATACTCTGGATGTGAAATAAACCACACTCTCGTAGTTCATATAGGCATCTGATGACATAACTGAAGCTGGTGGAGGATCGAGTAATCGCTGCACGAGCTGTGTCGTTAAGATCAGCCTTCTTTTACATTTTACAGTGCTATTGTGAGCCTGTTCCACTTCATCCATAACCTGACAAGTTATTTTCCATCAGAACTACATAAAAAACATGCAGTATAATATGATATACTGGAAAATTAAGTGTAAAACAGACCTTCTCAGGAATCCGTTTTGTTGCATTAGCCCATTTCACTTCACAGGCACTGCAAAGTAAATACTGATGAGTCAACTTAGGATATCACCGACAATTAACAATCACAATTCACGCAAGTAAGAAACAATGCAAATACATGCAAGTCGATTTATGAAATCAGAAAACCACCAGTGGCATTATCAATAAAACAAGGAAAGGCATATGAAATCACGTTTTACCGATAGAAGGGCATCATGTTTGCTACTGCTAACATTACAATTATCTGCCGACAGAATACCTGATACTTGGCAGATCTCGCAAACCATGCCTCTCCACTTCTTTATACCATGGTAAAAGCTCCAACGCCAATGTTGCAGTTTTAAGCTTATTTGGCACCATAGACACCAAGTGGGAAGATGTGAGTGCTGTCGGCTGAGGTGTGGTTGATTGCTCGATGATAATATGCTCAGATGCAGCTGGACAATTCTTTATATCCCTAACTTCATTGGCAAAAGATGGAGCAGCTATCTCCGGTACATGATTTTTAGCTAGGAAACTAGCGGAAGAGTTTTGAGGTGTCTGTCCTAGTTCTATTGGCCTTGAAAGTGTGTGTTTCCAAACATCAGATGCTGGTTCGGGTTGCTCCTTGCTCCAAGTTCCATACCGCTCAAACCAAGAGGGTGCCATCTGAGGGCTAATTTGCGAAAGGAGCATGCTAGACACAGCAGGACTACCATTCTGACCAAAGGTAGTTGTATTCTGAACCGGAGCATTTCCATGATGTAATGGAATGTATCTACCCTGAATAATACTAGGAACTGAACTAACATTTCCTGATTTGAAATCTCCTGAGGCAACAGAATTGTTGTTACCAGTCTCAGTAGCGGTTGATCGGTACGAAGATTGATGGATCCCAAACCTAGAGGGTGACTGTTGAGAATCTGAGCTGCTGGATTGAACTTTTAGTCTTTTGGAATCCCTGTTGTTTGGATCAATTTCAGCACTCCTCATAACCCGTAGCTGATGCAGCAGCGAGTAGCTGTTTTGCGGCTTCCCATCAGATTTCACAGAATTTCCGGTGATTTCCGGGTTTGCGTGAGTAACAGTATCACTAAAAGGAAACCCACCTTTACCAAGATTGTTGGCTTCTTTTAGCTCCAGAACTGTTTCATCAGGCATCCCACTCTTCCAGGAGCTGCCAATCATACGTGGATCTTCCCCTAAGGACTTGTTTGTAAATACGGTGTTTTGCGCACCAGATCCAGGCGAATCATTCCCACTTATTGTCGGGTTTCGTTCATCTTTCGTAACTGGAATGATAGATGCTTTGATATGAGATCGCGAAAAAACTATATCAGGTTCGGATGAACCTTGCTGATTTGGAACATTGGTCCATGCACTTAGGAATCCCAGGTCTTTGGGCCTTACATTGGGTTGGATGTTTTTATCTGCTTGGTATGAACTGGAAGGCAAATTTGCCAGGTGCTTATTGATCCCCCGAGCGTTGAACTCCGTTCCAACAGAAGATGGAATGATAGAAGCTTTAGCCAGCATGTTATCGGTATGATGCAGTTGTGATACAACTGTATCCGCAGGCATAAATGGATTGCTACTCATATGTCCTTCACGCGATTGATTCTGGAGCTGGTTTCCCAAATTAGAAGGTCCCGATGATATAGATGCATAAGAATGCTCTTGCGCTTTATGTAGAGAAACAGAATCACTACCTTGTCCCGAAAATCCAGATCTTCCATCATGAAGTTGAGCTTGAGATACTGCTTGTTGGTGTAGTACATATTGCCCAGAATTTAAACCGAGGGAGCTGGGACCTTGTGATGGGCCATGGATTTGAGTGGGAAACTTTTGATGTGGCGGGCAAAGTTGTAATCCATAGGTATGGGAACCCAACGAATGATTTCGTTGTAAATGAGACACGGATGTATCCGGATTTTCTTCTGTACGCTTCTCAGATAACGTATTCTGCTCTGAGGAGTTCCTGCTTGCCTCTGCACTGTTCTCTCCTGAATGTCCTGTCTTGTTGACAAGTTCCACCATGTTCTGACTGACATTTAGTGCAAACAATTAAATACAGGTAAAACAGCATGCGGAGGGTAGATGATATTTGGCTATAAACAATCCAATGGAGCAGAATGTAGCAATGATGAGCCTTAAGAGGAAAGGTTTGTAGCTCATATCAGAAGAACAAACAAGATGCTACGTAAAAAACACAATGAGACAATTCAGTCAGCTAGCTATTTAGAATTTTTAAGTTATATACGAGAACATTGTACTCGAGAGGAAGTTATATTGAAAGACCAATTAATAAGCGAGTCTCCGATGGTGACAAAGTATGATCAATCAGATAGGACCGTGATAAGGATACCAGAAAATCAGTACCTTGACTGACAAGTCTTGTTGGCCAAATGATGCATCCAAAGCCCAAATGAAGATGTTTCATGTAATTTGTGCATGTCTGTGCAGGAATTAGATCCTTTCCCCTGAAACAATATTACTCATATAAAGAAAAAAATGGAGAAACGGATCAAAGATAGCTTAATTGTCACAAGTTAAAGAGAGATGAAAACCTTGTCATTTTGAGTAGAGCTGTTTGGTTCTTGTCCAGAAGAATGGTACTGATATTTCCTAATACCAGGAGAATTACCAGCAACTTGGTTGGATACCTTTTGCTTAATATCTGCCACATTCGGATTACTTTGGTCCGACATGAAAGTATCTTCTAACCTGTTACCAGAAATATTATTCCAGAAGCTGGCCTGCGGCTGAGTTTTCTTGTCATGGCTACTGAATGATGAATCAAAAACATGTGGATGTGCCTCTGGAGGATGTTTAGATCGTACCAAGTTCTCACTTCCTACTTCTGGAATAGAACCAACCTGTTTCCAATGATTATAATCATAGCTTACAAGGGGGTTTTGACTACCGTTTAGATTGTCCTGTAAAGAATTTATGGTAGGACCAGTTGCTACACGACTGTTAGTGTTTACTTGCCCTACGGGGCTCAGTGAGTTAGAAAATGAATTACGGGACCAAGTTGATTTGTCTTTCTGCATTTCTTTGTGCATGAACCTTTTCTGTTCATCATGTCTAGGATGCATAATATTCTCATTCGAAGTTGATCTCAATGGAGACCCGTTGCCAGGAATAGATCCCATAAAAGTGACATGGCTAGACTCGTTATTAGCTTGACTACCAAAGGTTTTTAATGATGCCCCATGCTGAGGAGCCCTTGCACCTGATGGACCCTTCAAATTTAGAGTTGCAGCTAGATAATGGCTATATTCTCTATGAATTTGGTTTTCATCAGGGTGGGCTTTCAGATTGCTGAGCTCCAAACGCCCGTTACCTTCTGATACTTGCTGATTTGACTTAGGGGCTGAGTTGAATTGAAACCTTTCATTCACAGCAGAAGAACTGCTCAAACTTGACAATGGAAGTCCTTGCAAACTATGAGAGTTAGTAGCACCATTCTTTTCAAACGACATATAATGATTTGTATCCAAAGAGGGTTCGATCTGTAAACTGCCATTATTAACTGATGTCCTCAGTTTCTCACTGATGCTAAATGATAATGGTTCATGTGCCGCATCAGCAGGTTTTCCACTAAGGTTCAAACCAGACCACTCCTCTTGATTTCTCTTATCACCACTACATGTTTCTGCTAAGGCAGACTGCATAAGAGCAGTCCAACTTCCACTTTGCATGGAAGGAAAATGATTCTGAAACTCTGCATCCTCAACCACTTTATGATCCTCTAACTTAGAGTTAGAGCTCTTCCCAAATGCATCCCAGATATTATCATCTGTGCCAAACAAAAATTGTTCTTCGGTTGGATCCAAGGGAGCAGCATCTTGTAAAATACCTGTCTGTGATAAAGTGTTTTCCATTGAGTTCACTGAAGAACTCGGCACCCCTTGAATTTGAGGAGACTCAATAGAAGAATTTCTTTGTTGAGATTCAACCTGTGGTAAATTTCCCATGGTAGCACTAGGGTAACTGACTTGATTTGAGACATTAGGGTGATTATTGTTCTTTTGGAAACCATATCTAGATCCAACCTCTATATCTTGAGCACTAAACTGACCAGGCAGGGTACCATATTGATTAGCTGGTACAGTAATACTTTCAGTTGGAACTAATTGTGAAGATGGCGTAGGCTTTCCCATACTGTGCGAATGATGGCTGGATGGGCCTCTACTGTTAGAAATTGGAAACCCAAAGAGAGAGTGATCAGCTGACTGAGGAGAAAACCCAAAATTGTGCGATGGAACACTTTGCTCAGTTGAAAATGAAATTCCATTTGAGATCCCTTGCATAAATGGAGAGACGACACCCTGAATCCAATTAGAATTACCACCCCCATGCTGCAACCTCCTTGCATAATTAGACCCATCTTGAAATGAAGTAGTATTTAAGGAGGGAGATCGGTCATTGGGCCACTGTTGCCCAATGGATAAATTATTTACTGAGTTCATTTGTCTGATATCTTGTTTCTGCAACTGTTGCTCCCTCTGGACATCATACGAATTCCTCAGCATGGCTTGCTGCTGCAGCAGTTGCCTTTCATTTAACCCTGAATGCTGCCTTGGTGATGATTGCAGCATGCCAAGTTGCTGACTATTCATCTGCTGATGGTTGCCAAGGAAGTCAAATTTAATAGGGGACTCGGTAGCTTCCAGCCTTGCGTCTTGATGCTGCTCAGGCACATTTCTAAGTTGAGCTCCAGAACTCAGTAACCCCCTCGAAAATGGATTGTGCTGATTGGACTCTCTTCTCATTCCCATGAAATCTGTTTCGTCATGCTTTGCCTGGGCAGGGAGATGATCATGAATATAGCCATTTAGACTAGTATGTTGCACTAGATGCGGACTTGCAACGAAGGTTGGCCTTTGAGGTGACTGCAAATAGGGAGAGTTATGCACCAAGTTTGACTGTCTATCCAAGTAACCTCTATCTGGATCAGAAGCTGGCATCATAGAAACAAACTATATTTAAAAACTCTGAGCGAGACATAATTCATCAGTTGCATCAAATATTTGTATTGCCCCACTTTCTGAACCCTCTACACTGAATCTCATGAGGGCGAACAAACATATCATAAATACCTCTGTGTGTCCTGGACTAAAATTCAATGGTAAGCTTTCATGTCTCTGGTTCCCGGGCCAGTGAAAGCCGCTTGAGACTAGTCTGCTACCATCCAAAGCCTGCTGCTGCAAGTGCTGATGACTAAAATTTTCTTGGTCAAAGAAATTATGAACCCTATCTCCACCTTCACTTCCAGGCATTTAGAGTAATCCTGAGTTCAGCAGCAATATATACTCAAAGAAGAAAATACACCTGAAGCAGCAATTAAAAAAAGTTTGAATTACATACCAATGGATTCCTTAATCAGCCAGGCAAACTTAATGATATTTATAAAGTTGCTGATACATTCAGGTCTTGTAGTAATTAATAAACATAATTCTCAAGCGCAATTTCAACAGTAAGATTCTCAACATATAATGACAAGTACAAATTATAATGGATTTCATAAACATAAATGAGAGAGTTGAACAGATACAAGTTTAAAACAAAACGATACACAACCTAATGATACCTATTACCTACACCTACTCCAATGATTTTCAGATGATTTGAACAATCAACTGACACTGGTAATAGCATGAACGATTCCTAATTGCAAATCACAACTAATAAATGGCATATACTAGACAATGGAAGTGATGAGGAATAATTGAACAGGTTAAGAGAAATTGTCTACACTCCTAGTCGCCAACTCAACCAAATGAAAGAAGAAGGAAATAAGGACATTAATAACCATATGAGATAATCTGTCATTAGCACAAGCTACTGCTATTTACGGACCCAACAACAAAGTAAAAAATCAAAAACGAATTGTGTCGTCATCATGGTTGTTAAGTCGACAAGTCGAGTCGAGTCGCCAAGGACTTTACTAGTCGAGTCGTCGACTAGTCGTCGTTGATTTGCAATGTATTATGTACAATATATGTACCAACACCTTATGTAACATAAATTAAATTTTCAGTACAATCAAGTTCAACAAAAAAAAAACATTCACCAAAATAAAATGTCACTGAATGAGATCATCAACGTCAAATTGAAATTGAACAGTGGAGTAGT
>JAWWMW010000817.1:82147-94406 GCA_035048345.1 Echeveria elegans
CCGATTACTCGAATTGAGAGAAGACGGTCTGTTTTCCCGTCTCGCCACGCTTTGGGAATTTGTCTTTGACTTTTGCGTGACTGAGCTACTCCTTGTTCCTTAGGATTGCGAAGCGCCAACCTCCACGATTTCCATTTAACCATGAAACTAGAATTCTCAAATCATCAAACGATTGATTACCTCTCTAGAACTTTTGTGTATGTCTGTTATAATGGCAGCGCTGTCTACCAGGGCCAAAGTTGCTAATTATGTAAATCGGTTCTTCAATTTCTGTACTATTGCTTCAACTGGAAATCAGTACGGGAGAAACCTTCACCGTATATTATAATTAATATTGATGGATCTTGGAATCCTCTTTCAAGTAAGCTGGGGTATGGTTGTGTGGCTAGGGATAATACATGTTTGTGTAATGAATGTTAGAGCTGGTATTAGCAATGCTGGAAATGCAGGATTTGATGCTGAATTAGTTGCTTTATCTTCTGCAATGGAATGGGCTATGGCTGAAGGTTGGAAATACTGTATTTTTGAAATGGATTGTGCTGATCTTTTTTCATTACTTTTGTCGAGTAAAGCTGGTCATATGCTGATAAATGATGATGTGCTGCATTTCTGATCGACAATCCAAACTGGAGGATTTCATTAATTCGGCGAGAAGCAAATACTCTAGCTGACAGTTTGGCTCGGAAAGCTTCTTCCAGCAATTGGTTAGCTGTCCCTTCATGTTTATAAGGTTTTGTTGTGTTCTCTGCCGGGCTTTGGTCCCCGTGTGTTACCTTGTTTTGTTCCTTTTGGAAACTTTTATCAAAAAAAAATAAATAAATAAATAAATTTAGCGCAGCCAAACGCTAGTCTCCAGCGTCAGTCCCCGGTGTAGTACAGTGGCAACGACCTTAGGCAGGACGGGTTTTATACACACACCATATCCAACGACAGTTTTATACACACCATATTCGACTAATGAGGAAAAAAAAAACGTGACTAATGAGAGAAGAAAAAAAAAGCATTAGTATCTTCAATCTTCATCTCTCTTTCATCGAATCACGTGTGCGAAGGCGGGAATCAAATCAGCATATTCCGCATCTCCGTCCATCGATTCCGTCCGCCGAAATAAGGAGCTTCACTCTTCCGATTTTGATCTAATTTTTTTTCACCTTTTCACTCGTTTCGATTTCGTTCGTATTGGTTCTATCGATCGATAGGGTCTGTTTTCGTCTATGGTTTGATTCAGCGACTGTGAGTGTTTCTGATGGGACATAAGAAGCGAGCGCCGCCGTCTCCTCCTCCTCGTCGGGGGAAATCAGCATCGGCTGTGACTGATGGTGGTGATATAAGTGGTTTGAGTGAGATTGTGGTGTTTGGAGGGAGTGCGGGGAGTAGGATTGTGGATGATGTCAAGGTTGAGTGTGAGCGCGCCCTGAACGCTTTGAGGAGAGGGAATTATACTAAGGCGGTGAGGTTGATTAAGGAGGTGAGTCATAAGTATGAAAAGTGTGGGTTGGTTTATAGGGTTCAAGGGACGGTGTGTGTGAAGGCTGCGTCTGTGATTCATGATCTGAATGTGAAGCAGAGGCATTTGAGGAATGCGGTTGAGTCCGCCAGGAGAGCGGTGGAGTTGTCGCCAAATTCTATTGAGTTTGGTCATTTTTATGCGAATTTGCTTTATGATTTGGCTAGCGAGAGTAAGGAGTATGAGGAAGTGGTGCATCAGTGTGAAAAGGCGCTTGGGATTGAGAATCCGGTTGATCCTGCCAAGGAGAGTTTGCAGGAGGAGAGCGAGCAGAAGATTTCCACCGCCGAGGGTAGGATATCCCATGTTCAGGCTGAGTTGAGGTCACTTATTCAAAAAGCTAGTATTGCATCAATATCCAATTGGATGAAGCATCTTAATGGCGGAGGAGAAAATTTTATGTTGATTCCTTTGACAAGGGCGGCTGAGGATCCAATGGAACTTAAATTAGTCCAAACGAAAAGGCCTAATGAGATTAAGAAAGCAACAAAGACACCAGAGGAGCGAAGGAAAGAGATTGAGGTTCGGGTTGCAGCAGCGAGATTGTTACAGCAACAATCCGACTCACCTAAGTTGCAAAATGGTGGGGAGAACTTGAGCAGAGATTTGGATTCAACATCTGGTAGTGGTAATAAAGCAGGCGAGAGACGAAAACATGGAAATGCCCGTAAAAGCAGCTCCTCCCTGGAGCGTAAAGATTGGGTGCAGACATATTGGAATACTATGAATGTTGATGTGAAGGAAGGCCTTCTAAGAGTCAGTGTTTCCGAACTGAAGACCCACTTTGGTTCTTATAAGAGTGGGTTGGCAAGTGAAATTCTATCGCAGGCATTTTCCTATGCAGCAGTCAGCAAGTCATGGAAGTTTTGGACTTGCTGCCGCTGCCAAGATACATTTTCTGATCAGGATTGTCATATGCATCATGTAATGCAGCAGCATATGGAGAGTCTTTCACCCAAGTTGCAGTCAGTAATGCCTCAACGCGTCAGTGATGAGTGGGTCGAGATGATCCTTAGTTCCTCTTGGAAACCTTTGGAGGTTTCTACTGCAGTTAGAAACATTGAGAATCAATCAGCGTGCAAGGATCATGAGTCTATTGACAGATTTAATGAAGATAATTATCCTTACGAGAATGGCTTTGGTTCTGCATGGAATGATGCATCACTGGATAAACGTATCTCCAGTGACACCTATAATGCCAGTGTATATGAAGATCTGAATTATGTGAAGCTCCCCAGCAACGACATTGGCCATTTTGATGGAAACCTAGATGGTTCTGATGGGCCTGAGCGTGCGAAGTTGCTTGAAAAAATTCATTCAATGTTTGAGGTTCTTATTCAGCACAAGCACCTTGCAGTGAGCCATCTCAGTAAAGTCATACAATTGACAATGGATGAGATACAGGGTTTACCCTCTGGTATAACACTAATGCAATCAGGCTTTGATCAGTCTCCCGAGTGCATCTGTTTTCTGGGGTCTTCCCAGCTCAAGAAAGTCGTCAAATACTTGCATGATATATCATATCATTGTAACATAAGCAGATATGCTGAGAAAGGCAGTTTAGTTTTGGATGATTTAAATGGTAGCCATCGAGTTGTTTATGTCAAGGAGAATCTGTCACTCAGTGAAGACGGTTCACTACTTCTTCTGAATGAGTGTTTACTCTCGGCGGAGCCTGCTTCACAAGTTTCTGCAGCTGCTCCTGTTTCTGAGATAACGAAATCGTCTGACATCGATGGTCTGCTTTCCTGGGTATACACAGGCCCTTCTACTGATCAACAGTTGGCCGTGTGGATGCAAACTATAGAAGAGAAATCACACCAGGGAGTAAAGATTCTTCAGGATCTTGATAAGGGATTTTGCAATCTTCAAGGCTTGTGTGAGAGAAAATGTGACAATCTCGGCCTCGAAGAAGCTCTGCAGATGTTGGAAGATCTCTGTCTAGAAGAGAGTAAAAGGAGGGATAATAGCTTGGATATCAGTGTGGAGAGCTATGATTTTGTCCTAAAAAGGCGACAAGAAATGCTTATTCAGGGCGAAAAAGATTCAGGAATAGCGGGTAACATGTTTGAGTTGGACGCCATAGAAAATGTCGTTAAAGAAGCTGAAACTCTGAGGTCCAACCAGTTTGGTTATAACGAAATTTATAGTGCTACTCATTTTCACTACATAGAATCTGGTTTAGATGATGATTCCGGATCGAAGGACTACATTAATCAAATGAACACTTGTGTCGAAGCGGTGATTCAAAGCCAAAAAGAGCAAGTATCCTTGGAGGTTAGTCCGTCATTCAGTAAATATTCTTCCAAGATGCCAGTACAAGTGTCAATAAATACCACATGATTTATTTTAATCTCTGTTTGTTCTTCATTGCAGCTTAGCAAACTTGATGCAAAAATATTGCAGATTCTCAGTGAAATGCGGCGGCTGGAGCTTAAGCTCGAACCAGTTTCTGTCCATGATTATGCAAACATTGTTTTACCCCTAGTGAAGTCATTCTTGAAGGTTTCAGCCGTACTCCCAGTTTTTTATGTTTCCGGTATCACATTTTCAAATTGCTCCTCATGAAATTGTTGTCTTTACAGGCACACTTGGAAGACCTTGCTGAGAAAGACACAACTGAAAAATCTGATGCTGTTAGGGAAGCTTTGCTAGCAGAACTTGCACTTGATTTTAAGAAAGGTATTTCAGGTACTGATTCTAGAGCAAACCAAACCAAAGATAAGAAGAAAGGCAAGGATTACAAAAGAGTCAAAGACACGAAGGTCAATAGTTTGTCATTAAACTTTAAACTTCAAACTTTATTTTTTCATGTAACATATGTTGTTTTGCTAACACAGTTTACGGTCCTTTTTCCAGGATTACTCTTCCCATGAACAACACATACAGGAGGATGAAGCTGCTGAATTGATGTATGTGTATTGTCATTTAGGTGTACTCATATTTATGTATTCCATTCTCAGATATGATTTTTACTCGATGGCAATTATAGATAGAGGTTCCCTATTTGAAAAACACGAAAGCATGCGTATACTATAAAACACTGTAGCCTATGCTCGGAGAATCCCTGATGTGTCAAAAATTCAATGCAATTGTTGGCTGTATTTGATGGTTGACAAACCCCATTATTTCTCAGTTCTACCTCACTTATGCCTAAAGATGAACATCCTCATATGGACTGTGCTGTACCTCGTACCAGGGATGAGTTGATGCAGCAGGACGAAGAGTTTAAGCGTCAAGTTGAGTTTGAAGCCGAGGAAAAAAAGCTTGAAGAAACACTGGAATATCAAAGGAGAATAGAAAATGAGGCTAAGCATAAGCATATTACAGTAAAGCAAAGACAATCTGGCAGTGCTCTTCTACAGAAGCTGCCAGAGGAACGTCCTTATACTCAGTTGAAAATGACTGATTCTATTGTGTTATCCAACAACAATCAGGTTTTTTTGTTTTCCCTCCAACACTAATAATAAGTTGGCATGCCTGGTTAACTATGCAGCTTAATGCAAGAGTTGCTCATTCCTCATTTTGGTTTCTCTTTTGTCATCATTTCAGGATTCTTTGTTCCAAAATGATGAGGTTTCATGTTACGTAGAAAGTTCACTCGACAAGCATATGGTTGGTGTGACTAAAACATATGAAAATGCCAGTTCAGTTACCCAAGATATGCCAATGTCTCAAAGTCATCTAGTAAATGATATGAAAGGTATGTTTGTTATTATTATTTTGGCACTGGTGGTATGCTTTCTCTTTGCTTTTCCAGGTTGTCTCCATATGATGGTATTTTACTTTCTGTTCAACGTATAGGTCGAAGAGGCAAGCGTCACAAAAATTCTAGTAAACCTGCTGAGAGGCATGACAAATCTGCGCTGTCTGAGAAGAGAAATGCTGGGTTTTATTCTTCAGAGGGTCAAGCAACAGACAATGTTAGATCTCATGCCGTTTTTCCTGATAATGAATGTAAGTCATTCAGGATGCTTTCTCTGAACAATACGCTTTAGTTAAAGTCCATTAGGCTGATACCCAACATAATATGTGAAGAGATTATCCCATTTTAACTTGTTTTTCTCATTGTTTTTGGTTGTATATGTTGCAGATAATGTAGCAAAGACTTTGAGGCAGTTACAAGCAGAAGGTGATGATGTGGAGAGGTTTCAAGCAGATCTTGAAAAGGCTGTGCGCCAAAGCCTCGGTAAGTGTCAGAATGTAAATTTTTGGCTCTACGAAAATACTGTTTTTATTAATATTATGGCACGTGGCAACCCCGTCATACATCAGCACTTGCATTTCCAGTGAATCGAAAGCTGTTGAAGTCATTTTCCTAACATTACGGTGCACCTGGCAAGAGTTTCATTGTTCGTGGGCTGTTATTTTTAACAAATGGTGAAAAAGACTGATTTAACCACGTTGCGATAAAAAAACGTTAAACTCGGAAAGTGTCAATTAAAAGAATAATAGGGCTTTGGTTTCAAAATTTGTGAGGCCTGGAATTCTCATATATATATATATCCTGAATGTGTCTCTATACTGATGGAATAGTTTGTATGTATAAACTTGGGACAAGAATAGCTAATGAGACTTGTAAACGATGTGGGCATTTTGCATGTTATTTTATGGATTGTGAGTAAAGTGAGATACCAAAGTGACAAAGTCAGCGTTTGTCATTTCTTATGTTATACTTATAACGTCTAGGAGTGAATATCCTGGCATTTTGCTTTTGCTTCTGAGGTGATCCAAACCAATGCAATATGTGCCTCATTGGAATCTTAGGAATTAGTTTATATGTTGCTATAGAAGTTAGCATTTACTCCTGATGCTTTTAGAAGATATGATAAATTTAGGCTGTATTTGCAACTACGAAACTATTTTTTTAATACAAATTCATCTTTATCCAGACGCGTACGAGGCACGAAACAAAATACCTCAGGGTTCTCGAAAGCAAACACAATCTTCCCAGACAGTTGACTCTAGCATGTATCCAAATGGTGACAGTATTGTAAATGAAAGTCATGTGGGTATTTTTGGCACCGGGCTGAAAAATGAAACTGGTGAATACAGCTGTTTCCTAAATGTAATCATACAGGTATACATAGACAATTTATCATTACATTTACTCATTGTTGCTCATTGTTTACGCTACATGTGCGTTTGTTAGGCGTAAATGTTTATCTTGTTATCCAATTTATTTGTCAGTCCTTATGGCACATTAGACGTTTTCGGTACGAGTTCTTGAGGAAATCAGCCTCAGAACATTTTCATGTTGGAGACCCATGTGTTGTATGCGCTCTGCATGATATTTTCACATCAATTAGCATAGCATCTCTGGATAACAGAAGAGAAGCTGTAGCCTCTACTTCACTACGGACTGCCTTGAGTAACCTTTACCCTAACAGCAATTTCTTCCAAGAGGTATATATTGATCTTACGAGTTTGAGCTTTTTTTTGAGTGGACCAAGTATGATTTGCATGCTAATGGAAAGTTGTTGTGGAAAATGTCAGGCACAAATGAATGATGCTTCTGAAGTATTGGGGGCCATTTTTGATTGTCTTCATCAGTCTTTTACGCACAGATTGGAACTACCTGATACTGATCCAAATGATAACTCTATGGGATTATGGGACTGCTCAAACAAGGCATGTATGGCACACACTATATTCGGAATGAATATTTTCGAACTCATGAATTGTCGAAGCTGTCAACTAGAGTCCAGACACTTGAAATACACATCATTTTTCCATAACATCAATGCAAGCGCCTTGAGGACAGTGAAGGTTTGCTTGTCGTCCAGATATTCACCATCTTACAATCATTCCCTTATCGTAGAGGTGTTCATTCGGAACTAATCAATTAACTGTCTCTGCATTTATTCATCCAGGTCATGTACACAGATAGTTATTTCGATGAACTTCTGAATTTCGTAGAGATGAATCATCAGGTTGCTTGTGACCCTGAGGCCGGTGGCTGTGGAATGCATAATTATATCAATCACGTTCTTTCTACCCCACCACATGTTTTTACAACAGGTAACTCTTTCTATCAATGCTTGGACTTGGATCCTTAAATCAGTTTTATCTTAATTTTAACATTTCATTGGTGTTCATTGTGGAATATTCCAATGCTCCGAGTACATGCTAATAATTTGACAAGTGGTGCATTTTGATGGACTTCTAAATAACTGAGATTCGTATCTGGTGCTTTCTTGCAGTCCTTGGCTGGCAAAACACTTGTGAGACTTCTGATAACATAAAAGCTACTCTTGCTGCTCTAACTACTGCGATCGATGTTGGCATCCTTTATCGAGGCCTAGATCCAAAGACCAGATATAACCTGGTCTCAGTGGTATGTTCTAACAGAATTATTGATATAACCTGATTCAATTTTAATTTATTTTTTTTATTTTCAAGCTATAAAAATTATACCTTTTTGTTTTCTAATTGCTGAGACTGTTGCTGATGATAATTATCTCATAAATGTTTTCCCCACTAAATCCAATTCCGGGAACGTATTTTGGGTTTCTCAAAACAATGATGGTCTTAAAATAGTGTATAGGAATCTTAAAATTTGCACGCTGCAATTGGGTTGTTTTTAAAATCTGATTGTAATAGCTTTTGTCTTATATATCAAACAGGACTACTGACTCCTAATCTAGCGTATAATTGCCAGGTTTGCTACTATGGACAACATTATCATTGCTTTGCCTACAGTCATGATCATAGACAGTGGTTGATGTACGATGACAGAACTGTGAAGGTAACTATGAAGAAAATTCCCACAACAGTCTGTTTCACTTCCCTGCATTGTTATGCACATATCCGAATCCTTTTATTTACTCTGTTTTTATCCAAATCAGATGGTTGGAAGCTGGGAAGAAGTGCTGAGCATGTGCGAAAGAGGCCATCTGCAGCCTCAGGTTCTCTTCTTTGAATCAGCAAACTAGACCCGGTATTTAGGAAACAACCCATTCACCATGGTGAAGCTTCAAGTTCAAGATTGCCGCCTCACAAAATATTGTAGCCAATTTTTGCTGTAAAGTTCAGTGGTGACTATGGAGAGTTGAAAGAATTGAACCGACCAGAATCAAGATGATATCCTCAACTGGTTGGGAACCAAAGGCGCAACACTCAATTCTGAGATGAGGTTGTTGCTGGTCAGCTACATTTAACATTCTGGTTGAAGAAACAAGAGATACAGGTTCAAGCCAAATTTTGTGGATTGCGAAGGTACACCGCTTGATGGTCGGTCTTTGTTGTCTCTATTCATTACAGAAGTGAGCGTATAGAGATCATGTCACGGACTTCACAAGGTCAAATCCTTTTCTTGGTTTGGCCTTGTGCCAAAAGTACGTGTATGATGATTATAGAATGAGCAGGTGCTTAATGAAGGCTTGTTTTTATGGAAATTGAAACATTTTAGCTCTGAATGAAGCTGATACGATCAAAACAAATATTATTAAGTGTTTTAAAGCTCTTGAGCAGCCTGGGCTAGGGCCCTCACAAAGTGGCATTTCTAATACTTTGACACAAAGTATTTACGGACTCTAATCCTCGGGGACCGATCCGCAATTTCCAAAAATGATAAGCGTCAGTCAAACGCCTACCTGAAAACGTGTAGACTATACAAATAGATAAGCGTGAGCGGTCGATCGAATCGATGATGGACGGAAGCAGCAAATGGATCGCAACAGTCGCGAGCATATGGATTCAATGCACCAGCGGTTCATCCTACGCATTCGGAATCTACTCATCAGTCCTCAAATCCACTCAATCCTACTCCCAATCAACTCTCGACACCGTCTCCGTTTTCAAGGACATCGGCGCCAACGCCGGCATCATCTCCGGCCTTCTCTACTCCGCCGTCGCTGTCAGACGCGTCGGTACATCTACGAGTAACAGATTTGGTGGTCCTTGGGTTGTACATGTTGCTGGAGCGATTCAGTGCTTTGTTGGTTACTTTTTGATGTGGCTTTCGGTTGAGGGAGTGATTCATCAGCCTCCTTTGGCTGCTATGTGCTTGTTTATGTTCTTGGCTGCTCATGCACAAACCTTTTTTAATACTGCCAATGTTGTTACCGCTGTGCAGAATTTTCCTGATTATAGTGGCACCATTGTTGGCATCATGAAGGTATCCAGATTTGCTCTTTCTTTCTTTTTTTCTCTGTATTTTATATATATATATATATATTTTTAGTGTGTAAGGTGAACGATTTTGTTGGCTCTTCATTTTTAGTGCAAGTCGCAATTTTGCAGAGGTACCGCACGCATCAACTTAGCTGCCTGTTTTCAGGCGTTTGTCAATCTTTTTAGTTGTAGTATGGATACTCTTCTTCTACAGAGAGGCTGAGATTGGATAGGTGTGTGTATGGTAAACTGCTTAATTTCCAACTTTCTTTTGACCAGGGCTATCTTGGTTTGAGTGGGGCAGTGCTGGTTCAAATATACTATACCTTCTGCGGGGGCAATCCTTCAACATTCATTCTGATTCTTGCATTGTTGCCTAGTATCACTGCTCTCTTGCTCATGTTTTTTGTGAAAGCTTCTGAACCAGGCGCCAAGGATGACATCAAGCACTTAAATGGGCTTTCAGCTCTTTCAGTTGCCGTTGCCATATACATTATGATCATTATAATTCTAGAGAACACAATTACTATACCAACATGGGGGCGGATTGTCTCATTTTCACTTTTGCTGCTGTTGGTGATCTCTCCTCTTGCAGTTGTCATAAGCGCTCAAAGAGAAGCCTCAAGGACTTCACCCAGTGAGAGTGACTTAGTTGATGATTCCCTGTTACTAGTATCTGAGCACGTTGTGGATTCCCCAACTGGGTCAGTTAAGGATCACCAGGATCGAATGCTGTTGAATGGAGAGGACCTGAATCTGTTGCAAGCTATGAGCACTCTGAATTTCTGGCTTTTATCAGTTGCCATGGCTTGCGGGATGGGGTCTGGTTTGGCGACTATCAACAACATTAGTCAAATAGGAGAATCACTTGGCTACACATCGGTGGAGAGAACTAATCTGGTTTCCTTGTGGAGCATATGGAACTTCACTGGCCGTTTTGGAGCTGGTTATGTTTCAGATTATCTTCTCCATACACGGAACTGGCCAAGGCCGTCAGTCATGATTATCACGCTAGCAACCATGTCTGTTGGTCATGTGATCATAGCATCTGGTTTTACAGGGAATCTGTATGTTGGTTCAGTAATAGTAGGCATCTGCTATGGTTCACAGTGGTCGTTAATGCCAACAATCACTTCAGAAATATTTGGTGTTGGACACATGGGAACAATATTCAACACCATAGCAGTTGCCAGCCCTCTTGGGTCTTACATCTTATCAGTTAGGGTAGTTGGTTACTTTTACGACAAAGAAGCGGCTGGCAGGAAGGTGTGCCTTGGTTCCCATTGCTTCATGATGTCTTTCCTAATCATGGCTTTTGTTATGCTGTTTGCTTCTTTAGTCTCAGTGGTGTTGTTTTATCGAACAAGAAGGTTCTACAGAATGCTTATGACAAGAAGACTGAAGCGCACAGCCTAATCAACTCAGCTTCAAATGTTTTTTCTACATACCTCAGGGCTTGTTTCGATTTAGCTGCTGCTTACAGGCAGGTGTGGGTTTTGTGTTTGATTTTGTTGGCACATACATTTTATTTTGTAAAGCATTAAAGTGTAGAGTTTTCCAGTACTTGGGGTCTTCTTAAAATAAGACGACTTTCACATAAATTTCTGTCGATCAATTTCAGACATGTTTCTTTATTATAATTATGAACATGGTCGATGCGTGAGACCTCGAAAGAGATGGCAGCATATTCAGGTGTTAGAGAATCAAGAACTGAATTTAGCTTTGATGGCATTTATCACAGTCAGGTCGGTCTGAAAACATTCTGCCAGCACCTCATCAGGAACTGCCGGTTTGGGAGTGGGGCAAGTTTAGGCCACCAGGAGCGAAGTCCACACGATTCATGGACAGTCCTAGAGTGTTGAGCGCTGGGAAGGTGAGGACATTGCCTGCAGATGCATTCACCCCGAACGGGTTGGATGTGTTACCTTCCTTCACCAACCCACTGAAGAAAAAGTCAGATGAGTTGACTTGTGACAATGGTTTGCAGGGAAATCCATTAACGGATGGACCAGCCGACGCAGAAATCCTGTATGGGGTCAGGGTCTGAACTCTGAACCATGGATCGACAAGGGCAGAAGGCAAAGCCCAACCAGGAGGAAGCATATAACAGTGGTCATCTTTCTAACTTTCGGAATTCCGGGGCAAGAAACTGATAGTTCTGAAGTCTATAAAATCTTACTTATAGTGCAACAATGACACTTGGAAGCTGTTCAACGCTCCAAGATTCCCTGACAAGTTCCGATCTACTTGTATATTAAAAAATCAATGTCAACGGCTGAGGAGGCTTAAGGAACTTTTCTCACAGGCTGTTTGATTGTCCAAAAGCCATCCTCAAAAAACTGCCGACTTTCATGGAAAACTTCTTCTAGATGCCCATAAAAAGTCAGGAGGAAAGAGTATTTAAAGGAAACTGGAAATTTTAATTCAAAATCGATGCCCAGTTACAAAAGGGATAAAAGAAGTTAATTTATTTAACAACAATTTGACGAGGAAATACGTTGAGATTCCAGGATGTACACCCATAAATGATACTTAATAAAAAAAGAAATGGGAATGGAATAAACTTTGCCAGTCCGATAAGGCTTTAAGAAACGGAGATATAGCTGTCCTGTCTAATGAAGCCTGGCATAGTCTGGA
>JAWWMW010000818.1:0-11555 GCA_035048345.1 Echeveria elegans
TGAGTTCTTGTGTTAAGAACTAGTTATTAGAAGTCCAAAGTACGACTAGGATATTGCAGATTGTCAAGTCTGTACAGATAGTCGAGTATTAGATATTGAAATAATCTAGTCTAGATTAGAATAAAGAGTAGGGCAATTAACTACACATGCAGACTTGTTAGAGTTCAGCATTACGAAGTAAAGTAAGAACTATTACTTGGTACATTACAATGATAAGCACTGTACATTACGAGGTTGAGAGGAGCAACCGGATACACCGACGTAGCCTTGTTTGACAACGAGCTACTCCGGGCTCCGGTCTGACTCAGCACGGCTCATATTATCACCGGCCCGGTCTAGTTCAACTTATGAGCTTCAGGAATACCATTGCTTTGAACACAATTTGATTTGGGTTTTATAACATTATATCACAATATCAACGTATTAATTTGTCTAATAAAGTCAATTTTAAGTTCGACAATTGGGTTTGGAGGATTTATCATTTTGAAAAATAATTATCTATTCTTATAAAAGAATAAGGAAACGTCTGTAAAATCAAGCTTTAAATTACGTTTTAACCCTTACATTAATTTTAAATATATGTCGTTTTGTTCACATTTGTTTGTCGTTTTGATTTTAGGGTTTAGGAAAAATTACAGAAGGGAACATCGGCAACAAAAGGACGACGAGCGTGAGGAGGGGACAAGTTAGAGACGACCGGTGGACAAATTTGAGACGACCGGCGACGACGACGAGCGGAGGACGACGACGATGACAACACCAACAACTGCTTCGAACCCCTCACACCGCGTTGACGGCTCAGATCCTCCTACCGACCATCCACGCTCGTCGACTTGGAAAACCAACTAACCCAAACAGGGACGCCCCCAGTTGATTGTTTGTGTTTCATTCCCGATTGAATCTTTATGCCATGTAATCCAATTCCCCCATTTTTTTGAGATTGTTAGTTTTTGATTAATTCGTTTTTAATTATTCTCTTATGGGATTTGATCACTGATGGTTTTAATCATACACTCTTACACAAGATGCTTTCTCAAACTTTTTGGCAAGAAAAGCAAGAATGGACAGATGGTCCTGGGATAGTATAGATGCAATACCAAGATGCTTCTCTACCGAATTCAACTTTTAGCAGCTCACGTTTTTAATCTGTGAAGATGGGAGTTGAAGATTACTGAATCATTTCTGGTTTTAACTCTTAGTACCTTCTTTTAGACTAGTATAGTCTATGTATTGTTGTACCCTCAAACAACTAAAAAAAATAAACTTATGAATTTTTAAACGTAATTTAAAAAAAATAAACTTCAACATGAATTAAGAATCATTTCCAATCATGTCAACAATAAAAAAATCAAAACAAAATATCCGAGCTGTCAAAACATGTCTCTTAACACGAGTTAACCATTAGGTCCGCACCCGCATGCGGATGCAATGTGAAATTCGTGAAATTAGAGTCTATGTTAGGGTTGAGGATTTGGTGTCCGACGGCCTGAGCTTCAATGCGTAACAGATGTGCATGATAAATTTCATTTTATACGAAATGTAACACAAGTCCAAAAGACAAAAAAACAATCAGCTGCAACTACAAGTTTCAATTCCCTGGAACAAATGTAAAGCTGTAAAAGTTTGCACAAAAAGGATGTTGCAGACATCATGATATTTGAGATCTTTCTTTCTGTACGTTTTATGAGTCAAGATGATCATTAGGGAACAAGAAGAAAAATAAAAAACTTCTAATTTTCATGCAACGCCTTCGCCAGATGCAATTTGCTGAAATTCTGCCCAACCACTCTGCATATCAACAAACAACAAAATGGTAAACATTAGGGAATTCCAATCCATCGAAGAAGGAACTCTAGAGAACTAATAATTTAAACAACTCACCCATTTATCTGGTTGCAATAATTTGCAATTTGGTTGGTTATGAGAAGACTGTCCAATCGTGATGGCTCAGGAATGGGCTTGAATAAAGGGTTAGAAGGATCCTCCTCAGGCAGGGGTTCTTCCCCAGCAGCTTTACGTGCCATATTTTCATTCCTGTGAAAATGAGTTGCAGTTTCAGCTCAATTTATAGATATATAGGTCAATGTATTTCATTATTTCAGCAGTATTGCAAAACATCAGCCAAAACAAACAAGACGGATTCTTATTCTACGTGGGAGTCTATTGTACATTATCATTATGTAAACACGAAAGAATATTGACATTCACCATCTCTTCTGAAGCCAGACTTGCTGCTGAGCTTGTTGGCGTGACACATTTCGATAATGGTATTGAAACTGGGCAATTCATTCAAAATAATTTTATCATTGTGGTCAAAACATGGTTAAAAAAAATGTGTAGCGAATCTACGTGACGAAACCTAAAATAAAACATAACATGAAAATACATACTTTCTGTTGCTCCACGGCCAAATCATCCATGCAGTCAGTTAAGAACTCCAAGTTTCTCTCTATGAATGGGTTGGTTGATAAACGAAGGCGGTCATAATCACACTATCATAACATGCAAAACAAGTAATGTCAACACAGGCTAAATAACAATAGGCTAGCCTTAAACTGGTAAAGTGTGGTTGCACTAATTATTAGGGTTGTCTGCAAGGTTATATAACTGTTACATTGACACCCTCAAGGTGCGCAGAATTATCATATAACATAACCAATAAAGACTGTAAGCACTGCAATTGCATGATACATTATAAAGATTACTGCAAGGGCTGGGGGTTAAAAACACAAATTTAACAATTTAAATTTAAGCCCAAGGCTTATGAATGTTTGTTATGGTAACTTGCATCTGAATCTGAACCTAGTGGTAAGGTATGAATCCAAAATAAAGGGAAATGTGAGAAATTTACCTGCGTGACAGGTGAATCAGCTTCCAACTCTGTCATGAAGGCGCTAATGAGTGCTGAATTTGAGACTTTAATCTACAAACACAAGCTCTAGAAATGAAAATTTGAATGAATAGTTTCTCAATTCCAACTTCCACTATAACGTGTTTAGTGATTTTCTGAAACAGAATGGATTTTCGATACATGTTACATAATACTCCCAGCCTAAACCAAGCTTCAAGATTCAAGTCACAGCGGCAGTTATAGCTTTAACACATACTCAAGAACCAATGTATACACATATATCTAACCACATGGGAAATTTTGATGTCAAATATGTAATTTTATGAAACAAGGGTGGCCAGCTTGTAAGACACTATAATAAATAGTATCTCAACTTAGCTTCATCCTCCTATATTTTTCCTATTAATAATGGAGGTTTTAACGGTTTTTTTGTTGTCGCTTTTTTCTTTCCCAGTTTACCCCGTGACTCGAAAACCGTCTCACTCCAACTGACGCCAATAAATGATGGCATAACAATTGTGATCGAAAAGGTTGCGTGAGTCACCCTGACTACCTCGACCCAATCTCACCACGTCTCAAACTCTCCCGATGCGTCCATCAACCCAAAAGCCATCATCTGCATGAACATACCATACACCCTTGCAAAAACTCAAACGTTTCCCAAACCCTAACGAATCCGCAACATGATCCACACGCTCAACCCAAAAGTCCCGGTCGGTGATACGCCTTATGTCCGTGCCAAAAATATTCAGGTGAGTTCACTCAGTGTTACTACTTTAAAAATCGGTTTTTAGATTTGTACCGATTGGATTTGGCGCGTTGTTAGTAGTATGACGATAGTGTTGAAGCAACATAATAGGTCTGAAGAAGCTACATAATAAGTCCGATGAAACAATTTTCATGCACATGTATAACTGTGCAGCGAAGGCTAGTCTTAATAGTCAATGGCCATAGAGTAGATAAGATGGGTATTCACACAAAAAAAAGAAACCTGTAACTTGTGAAAATATCAAAAAACCACTTACAGGAATCTCTTCGAATATGTCAACCCAACTCAATTTTTTCTCCCTCAACCTGGAAATGGACAACAGCAATTAAAACCAATCTAGAAATATAATATGGCTCAGATGAAATGATAAACCACCATATTCAACTAAATGTAAAACATACCTCTCTCCGGAAAAGTTGCCATTGCTGCTGCGATACAGGTCCATGAATGATTCTGAGAGCTTAATTGCCTTTAGAGCTAAAACCCCCTGATTGGATCTTGACGGATCATAGATGATGCACACACAACGTTTTATGTTCTCCTGCATTATGAATAGTCAGTAAAAGCAGAATGTGAAGAGGAAGGCCAGGGTTTAGGCTTTAGAGTTTATAATTTAAGTGATTCACTGATTCTACTGGTAATAATAATATCAAGGTATGTGGCTTTATTTACTCGATCATTGAAGGTATATACTAACACCGAGCATAAGCACTTAGCTTGGGAAGGCAGTGTCATGAAACGTGCCTAGCCGACGAAGTACCAAAAGAAAATAGAAAATACTCCAGAAAAATTAAATAATTTATCATAAACAGGTTACAACATATGTCCTATAACAACCCTCACTGGATTATTACATATTTGTGAATTCTAAATTCTTTCTTCCCGACCACTAGTCCGCTACACAAATTTCTAGGTATTATCTTGAATGCAATCTGCTCAATATTCATAAACCTCTACAGCTATATGAATAACAATTAGTCCCGAAAACAGAAACAATTATGTAAAGGGCTTAGGAGCGATATGTCACCTGGTAATTCATAAATGTCTCAATTAGTTCCACAGTTTGGAAAGATCCAAGCAGTGTTGACTGATACCTGTTTCATGCTTTACCATCAGCAAGTTCAAACGATACCGCATACAATTAAAACACAGAGACCTAAATTTAACACAAGGAGAAGAATGCAAAAAAGATAACATACCACCCAACAGTGTTATTGTCAACATTAACCTCCCTCAAACATCTCATCATCTCGAGCTGGTAGTTAGCCCCATCTGCTTCAATCTCTTCATCCTCTTCACGAATCTGTGCAATATCATCAATATTTGAATATACAACAGATACTGCATGACAGATACTGCATTTCTGAACACTAGACAATTAAAAAAAAATCCACGTGCCGGAAAGGGGAAACAGTTAGTCACTTCAAGAACCCTGCCAACATCAAGTCCCAGTAGCTGCCCAGTAACCAATGCAGGCGAGAATTCTTTACAATGTTTGATTATTTTCAATACCGCCTGCATCACAAAACACCAAAAGCAATGAATCAAATACCAAAGCACAGTTTTGTGACACAAATTAAAATCTAGAAATTCCTGAGACGTATAGAAAATTAGTAAAAAACTACGGAATGTGACAGTCAACACATTATCATATCAATTTCACACCAACCAAAAACATAAAAGACCAAATTACCAGTCCTTCAATCTGGACCACACTGAGCGGCGTCACTACTTCCTCCGTAGCAACAGCTTGTAGAAACGATCGAGCCACTGCAAAATCAAAAAAATACGAATTTCCTCAATTCAACAAGAAAACTTAATAATGAAAAAGAATTCCGCAGTATACTTACTGGTTGCCATGATGACGATGAGATCTGCGGAAAAATGGAACGACGGGCGAATTTCAGATAGGAATTAGGATAGCTTCGTCGATGGATTGCGAAGACTGCCGCTGTTTATGATGAAACCCTAAATTTAGGAAAGACTGAAGCGAGTGGAATCACGCGATTTGAACTCGGTCTCTATAGGTGGGCCGATATTGGGCTTTTCAAGCTTTTCAGTGAGCGTCTTCAATCAATAAAAATATAAAATTAGTGACGAAAATATTTTAATTAGGAGATATTCATCAAATGTGTCGTAGTAGAGTATGCCCATGAATTCTCAAGAGGTGCAATTTTGGTGAAGGGATACGAGTGAGTGTGTGCGTCCAGAAAACTGGTTTTCATCCAGTCGTGCATGTTTGCTTAAGTGTGATTTTTGAGATAAATAGGTAATGCTAAAGTAAAGTGCATTGTCATGTGTTCCGGGAGTAAAAAACATGAAGATATGTACTAAAGATGTAAACATGGATATGAGATTGTTGTGTTTTGCATAAAGAGTAGTGGTCTAGCGGTAAGTTTTTAGTCAAAATAGTAGATAAAAGTATACATAAAAAAAATAAAAATATTGAGAGAATAAAAAATCAACTATGAAAATGAGAATATTTTGTGACACCAATAAAAGAAAATGGAAATGAAGATGAGATGAATGGAGTAATAAAGTACCAAAATAGATTAGTCAACCAGCATATCATAACATAATGACCCGTGTTTAGTCACTTTAACTTATGTCCAACATCGTCTAATTAAAAAATCAAAAACTTTCTGGAAAAAAATGGGCATACCATTTGAACTGATCCTTTTAAGTGCTTGTCCGGGACAAGTATCTTTAAAATCTAATCCATGCGCACACAAACACACACCAACAACCATATCTAGACGCAGTTGTATGCATGTCCCAGCCTGATCATCTCCATAAGTGCGTGTTTACGTGTACTAAACTACAATCATCAAAAAGATCAAACTAACTCCTAATGCATACACAAATACATGTCGACACATGCATGATAACGATCATATGGATATGGATGGACACGACAGGCCGCCCAAGAAATGATATGTTTGATTAAAACAAGCAGCAAAGATATTTGGATAAAATCAGGAAATGTTTTGGGCCACATATAAACACAGTAATGGTACCATGTTTTGTGATGGCTAATGTTTGAATTTTAAAGTATTATTGTTCTCCGTGACATTAAAATGAATGGGAGTGGAGTGGAGGACCATGTTTAAGATATGGATGGATATGATTAGATTTTATGTGAAAATACAATTTATATCTGAATGTTGGTTTGTACATTCATACTCCTAAACTGTAACATGTTCTTCTGTTGTGAATAACAGTAGTTACATAGAGCAAATTTATGTAGTTATGACGACGTAATTAAAATCAATTAACAAAGAGAATATCATGTATGAGTTTTACCATCATAAACGGCAGTCCTTGATAGTTAACGAAATATATATTTATAATTTAAAGAATTAAATAGATCAAATGGATTGGACTGGAGGCTAGATTGTGTTGAATTTATATGGACCGACAAAATACCCTATTAAAAATCATACATTTAAGTTGCATTATCATGTCTAGTAAATAAAATAATACTAAATTCATTTGAAAATGGACATCAATTAACAATGATACAATCATTATGGTCCCATGAATATAAAGCAACCTAGAAGATGATGAATTCATACGACAAAACTATTCATCGGTCTTAATCATTGTTATGAACTCCGTTTAGGTTGCATTAGGAGGATCACTGCACTTATGTGTTACTGTATTTAATTTTAACTATGTCGTTTTCGATTCTTTTTTAACCATACATATATTACGTACAATACGTTTTGATATTTAAAAATTGAACAAAACATTAAAAAATGAATAAATAAACCAAAAGTTTGACTGGAAATATCAAAGAAACTAAGAACGAAAAGTTGGTGCTAGCTTATTTTTCTTATCTAAACATATAAATGAATAGGAAAAAAGACGAATAATCAAACATAAATTGTCAAATTTATCCTTCATTAAGGGCATTATGGTAGTTTATTTAATTTCTTCTCCAAGTTTGCAGATGGGTACGACGGGGATGAGAATAAGAATTGAGGAGAAGAAAAGTTGGGGAGTTTGGGCACCGCAATCGTGAGGAATTGATCGAATTGTGGGGAGAATAGCGTCTGTCCCCGTATTTCCGTCAGGACGACGGGCGGAACACTAGTTTTTATATATAATAGAATATCTAGAATAGTGAATCACAAATATAGTGACGAAAAATAGGAATATGAATAAGCATAAATCAGAATAAGAAAAAATATGAATAAGACAAAATAGAAATAAACCTAAATTGGAATAAGGAAAAATAGGAATAAGAATAAGCATAAACCGGAATAAGGAAAAATATGAATAAGACAAATCCGGAATAAGATAAAATAGAAATATGAAAAAAAAATACTCATTTAAATTCGGCCCGCACGACACCAAAAATTGGTCGATTGAGTTCCGACCCTATTTGACCGATTCTATTGCGCATCCAGGATGACGGACATGTACACTTGTTATACGTGGATACAAATGCAACAATGTGTAAGATTTAACCATCACATTTAATGATTTGCACATGCATACGTACAAATAAATCATGTATTTTATTCTGCATTTGCATCTACGAATTAGGATTTACCGGCTAATTTTCTAACGCTCTTTTTGGATGCGAAAAAATAGAGTAAAAATTTTTTTTAAAAAATAATTTTTTTATGAAAAAGTTGTTTTTTTTTTTGACATTGATATGCTTGTTTTTTTAGATTAGTAATCACAACACAGTATAATAACTGTGCCTACAATTTGTGCATAAAGCAGTACCAATAACTATAATAAATAACTGTAAAGTAATACTAATAACACCATCCCACACAATTTCAATCCCTAATAACCTCCAAACACCATTTCAATCCCAAATAACTGTCAAACAGCAGTTAAGGGGTATTTTCATCATGAAATATGGGCATCCAAGTAACCGGCAATCTGACGTTATTAACAGGGAGATTTTTAATTACATCCAAATCCATATATTCAGTTTCATTTTAAAAAATTCTGTAAAATTATTTTCCTTCATTTTTTTCTCATCCGAACGGAAGAGAAACATATTGAATATTCTGCAAGTGGATATTTTATCTAGTTTTTTTTGTGTGTGTGTGTGATATAATATCTAGTTAAGAATATAATAATATAAATAAAACAATCCGCGTGCGAAGAAAACGCAGGTTGAGATCGATTGGAGCCAGCCAGCCGAGAACCCTCCAGTCGTCGCTCCGACCTCTCTCTCTCTCGATTCCACCACCACAACGGCGATTTTCCACTTCCGCCTCACCCGATTCTTTCTGTTTTTAACGTCAATTAGTCAATCTGGTGAGCCATTTTGTCGTTATTCATCATCGCTGTTTATCAGATTGCGGATGCTCCGGTTAAATTCCGATTGAGTTTCTCATACTGCGTGTGTTGAATTTGTATGTAGTTTGTTCTGGTTTCCGTTGCAGCTTGATTTCCTGGTAGGAAGCTGTTGAACTGAAATCAGGGATTTGGTGGTAGGAAATGTTTTGTTGATAGGATTACATGTTCTGGATGTTAGCTTGAGCTTGGTTACCCGTTGGTTATGCCGTGAGTGGGAATTAGAGATAAAAGGATTAGGTAAAGAGAGGTAGGGGTTAAGTAGTTTGAGTTTGTAGATTTTCCTCTATGTAGTTTTCATTGCTTTAGTATGATAAGGAGACGAAGCACATCTGTTTGAGTTAATGGCTTTGCTAATCAGTTTTTATATATATTTGGTGTAGGCTGTCGAGGGCTTGGTTTATCAGCCGAAGGAGAAGCCAGTGGCATCCGACGGAGTCACTACGACGACAGATACTTCCAGCCTTGAAGTGAACGGCTCTGACTGCATGGTGGGTTTAGAGTGCTTACTGAATGTGGTCAGAGCCCTCGGGATGGGATCCTGTTTATCAGCTGAAGGGACTGGTGCTCTACCGAGTTCCACTGGATCACCCATTTCCTCGAGTTTAGGAAAGAGAAAAACCGGTAATAGAAGTAAGAGTGGGATGAGGAGGAACTCATCTTATGAATTGAAATTAGAGGAGCTGCTTCACAGAATTCCTGGAAGAAAGTTTTTAAATGGTAGTTCGGATGTCGCATCCTTTTTCACTAAACAAGGCAAAAAAGGGATCAATCAAGATGCTATGATTTGTTGGGAGGTTAGCTTCAAACTTAAAAAGTAGTGTCTTTATTTCCCTTTTCAGCACATTCACATCTATAACGGACCATTTCTGCTTCCTCATCTGAAACATGTGCTCATGCTAGTTGCATGTGCTGTTGCAACAGATTTTTGTACTTCCAATCAAGCAACATCTTAACTTGGAAGTTCCTCCCATATTTAAAGATAAATGTTGTCTGTTCATGAATAATCTTGAATCTTATTTGTGAAACCATAGTTAGCATAAATGTTGAGTGATATGGGTGTTGAGAATATAAATTTGAAGTTAGTATAGTTATGGGATTGGGCATGTATCTTTCTATCTCTTAAATCTGTAGCGAAGCTGGTAGGAAATAGTTTTGTGCTCTTTCCTTAATTTAGATTCGGCGGTTAAGTTTGGTCGATGTGTCCATGGAAAATGTATATGCCAAAGCCATATTTATTTTGCGCATTTTTAGTTTTACCTCAGTTGATGAATTAAGCTCTCTATAAGTGTTCAAATCTAAAAATTTGAAGGCATTTACTCATTGAACAGCTTTTTTGAACCAGTATTGATTACCGGCATCAGTGTTAACCCCTTCCCAATAATGGATTTTGTTGCCTTCAGAATTTTGGTTCCAAAGCAGACACCATCTTTTGCGGAGTTTTTGATGGCCATGGCCCATTTGGTCATTTGGTCTCAAAGAGAGTTAGAGATTCATTACCATTGAGATTGAATGCCCAATGGGAACTAAAAAGTGGCATCAAAGAGGGGCTCTGTGACATCAGTAGCAGTACTTCTGGTAGTATGATATCTGAAGAGATTCCAGTCTCAACAATCAATGAGGAATCAAGTAATATTGACCTTCATAAAGGTGAGGATACCATTCCTGAATTATTTCAGATATTGAGGGAGTCTTTCCTGACAGCTTTTAAAGTCATGGACAAAGAACTCAAATTACATCCAAGTATAGATTCCTTTTGTAGCGGGACAACAGCCGTCACCCTGATAAAAAAGGTACACACTATTGACGGATTTATACTGTTGTGCTGTTGCGTGAAAAAGAAATGGACTTGCACTTGAGCTTTAGAAGCATAAAATGTCAACCTGACTATTTTACAATACTCTCTCTTAAGAGTTAAGACTTTATGTTGTCAATCTTCAGGGGCATGATCTTGTAATTGGAAACGTGGGAGACTCTAGAGCTGTTTTGGGGACCAGAGATGGTAATAATTCCATCGCTGCTGTTCAGCTGACTGTAGATCTCAAACCGAATCTTGCTGGTACGGAATTTACATTTTCCAATACGTGCTTCCTGACAATTGCTGTATGTTCACTTTTGTGTTTATTTACTTGTACTTATATTTAAATGTTATGGTTCTGCTACTAGGCATTTTTGTTTTGGAAGCTTCTGTTGGGGTATGAGACTATGAGTTCAAATTTTCTCAAATTTCTATTCATATAATGTATATATAATGTAAGGATCTGGGCTAGAATCTGTTCTTTGATTGCATGATGGTGTATTTGGGGTGGGACAACTGAGAACATAGATTGTTGGGGTTTGAGTCGAATATAATGGCCATATTCTCTGGAAGATATTTAACACTATTTTCATACCCCTCTTAACGGTGTCAACTGTCAAGTATTGGATACAGTTTCATATTCGTATAGATGGATTCATTCTCCGTGGGATCCGAGCATTCGTCCCTCTCTTTACTTTTCTCTTCTTTGTATTTTGGGGAACTTATTGTATATATTTTACAGGAGAGGAGGAAAGGATTAAGAAATGCAGAGGAAGGGTTTATGCTCTTCACAATGAGCCAGAGGTTGCTCGAGT
>JAWWMW010000819.1:7760-22786 GCA_035048345.1 Echeveria elegans
AACATTTCTTTCCTATTTCGGAAAGTTTTCCATTTAGTACCAAAATGCTTCCTCCACTCTTGCTGCGTTTCATAGTGAGGCAGATACTGCTTCACCCTCAGCCCTGCCTCGTCGCACGCCTTTAGTATCTCATTGTTCTGTCTGTCTACGGTTTTCCAGTCATGGAACCCGCTCGAGTGAAGAAATCCAACGCAATAGAAAATATTGTCGTCAGGAACCACGACGGAGGTGCTCGTATCCCATCTGCATTTTGGACATATCACTTATTCTAATTACATGTATCTTCGTACTGAAAGTACATACGTAAATATTGAAATGTGGCTTACTTGGTACGAAGGGTCGGGTAAACGAGAATGGGTCCGATGCCAACTAGGGAGGTGTTCTTTTGACGTTGAAGAATGATGTTATTAAAAACAATGTCATTGAATTCTTTTATACTTGACTTTGGGACGTAAAGATTGAGCCATGGATGAGGGACATCCCATAAACCCTTGGACTTAAGTTCCAACTCTCCGCTTCTCACTCGGTTCAAGAACTCGACAAAGGTGGCATCTTTTGTATACACCATCGCTTCAATATAATTCAAATCCTTGAAAAGTTGCTGCACTTCCTGGTAAGAGTGCTTTGATAAAATGGTCAAAATGTGACATCGAATGATGTACATAGAATTATAGAAACATAGGGACTTCTTAACTTGTATTATTAATAGAACTTCAAAAAACTAAACATACGACTCATATAACATATTGGTCATTACTTACTTTAAAAACGATATCAATGTGAACTGAACTGAACTGAACAATTGAATTACACGAGGAAAGAAAAAAAAACTACTCCGTACTTATAGAAAGTAATTAACTGGTGAGGGGTCCGGTCAACATTATGTGGATTGATGAATTCACATTTCAAACCCTTACTACTGATGAATTATGTAAACAGCGTATGAACAAAATAGCGAAAACAAGTTACTCCAACCAATTAAATTCCGACTTGTAATACAAAGTTGTTGAATCAGGAGTCCATGAGTATTAAATACTCCGCAAACACGTGAAATATTTTGTCAACAAGAAGGACTTATGTTTCGGATAGAATCAAATCAAAAGATTGCAAGTAAACAAAATAACTAAACCAACCACTACTTACCTCGTCGATGAAATGGACAGTTCGATCATCGTAGTACTTGACAACTTCCAGGCAATAGATGATGCCATGACTTTTTACTAAATTGATGATTTTCTTGTGATCTTCTGGTGAGAAAAATGATGACCTCCAAGTACTTATGGCGCTTTTTTGAAGAAATAGAGAACCTTCCACATAATCAACACCATGCTTCATCGTTGACGAGATCAAATGCTCCTGGTCTTTTGTGAATTGTGAGAAATTGCTGTAAAGCATTCTAGCCCATTTGACCTGATAATTAAGTAAATATTATCAATAATTAAGTATTTTCTACTCTCTATTTTTTGGAATTTTTTTTTGGCTGGAATGAAAGATGTTAGCTAGTGATTTACTCTCTTTGGGGCAGGTTTGAGGGGAATTCTTGCTCTTGTGATTATCCCGAATTGGCCTAAGCCGCCTAAGACTGCATTAAATAGCTCCGTGTTGTTTCCTTTGGAGCACGTCACAAGATCTCCCTTCCCTTCATATTATAAAAAAACCATATTCATCATTTCATATTGACCGACAATACTTTCTCATAAAAAAGATAACTTAATTTAACACAGTATTGAAAAATAAAACAAATATAATATTTAATAAATAATTGAAAATGTCTGGCTAGTTCACTTTGATTGATCCATGCATGTTGCTTAAAAACTTGTAAGCAGGTATATTTAGCAATTAACATTTTTGAAAAAAAAAAATATATAGTTCTTGTATTCCTTGTTTTTGTTGTTGATATATACCTGTTACGACGTCCATCTCAAGAACATTACTAATTTGAGGGCCATGAAGAAATGTCTGGCCGCTGATTCCGCCATTCGAAAGCGTCCCACCAATGCTTAAGTACAAGTAATCCGTCCAAGAGACCGGTGCAAGTCCATCTTCAATAGTTTTCAGCAACACATCTATCCATAGTGTATCTCCCCTTACATCACAAAAACATGATGAATTTGTTTTACATTGAATCCTAATTCCACTATTATCGTGCTCACCGTAGCCAACGCCATGACTCAAGGATGCCATTTTCACTACCACTCCGTCAGGAGCCATAGCTTGTCCCTTGGTGGAGTGACCATGCCCCTTGGCGGCAATTGTGAATGGAGTATAGGAACTATAAGAGAACTTGACTAGAGATGCTATGTCGCTAGGTGTTGATGGGTGGAAGACAGCGGCTGGAGTGTAGTGCATCATATGGCCGAAGTCCTCAGAGGCTTCGTTTGTAGATAGTGGGTCAATAATGAGCATGGAGGCTGTGTCAAGAGAGAGGAGTTGTGAGGGCATATTATTGTATGTACAAATTGGCAGCTTGTTATTCTTGCATACATATGACATCAAGTGGATTACGATGGTGACGAAGAAAGATGGGATAAATGTCGTAGAACTACTCTTGCCCATTATTTCCCTGACTACACCGAGAAGTAGAAAGAGATCTGCAAGAGCTTCACAAGGGTACGCAAGTTTTTGAACTAATGCATGTGCTTCCTATATATAGATCATGAGAATTTAAAACGAGATTCGTATGTATAAAAAGAAAAATATAAAAGAAAACTAAAGTTTAATCATTAAACTTCTAATTATTTAATATTCTAACCTGGATCGTAACCCTTACATGACATGCAAATGTAATACATCTATCGGTCGCAACAAGGTCAAATATGTTTAACCAGCAATTTCATCAAGTTAATGAGATGATTAATGTCGTAGCTGCCCACATAGCAGCCCAAGTTGGCCCGGACGAATTAGAGTGAAATGTTACTTTATGGAGCACAATCTAATAGTATTATGATCACTTATGTAACATACAAACGAGATTCTTCGCAAGCGATCACGTACTTAATTAAGCAAAATCGCAGTTAGCTTTGTCATACAAGAGCTTATATATTAAGAATGTAAATGTTAGAGCTTTTGACTTTTGAGATGCCTTGTGCAAGTTTGTAATCAATTCAAATTACATCAAGAATAAGAAACGTATTGGTATTTTCCTTTATTCGATAGATGAATTTAGATTGCGTACATGACATTTTCATGGAGACAGAAAAGGACACCACAACCATTGAGAACTTCACATTCAGTGAGCAGCCATGCATCAACTTCAAACTCTTCCACCACCACAACATCCAAAGGTTCCTACAAGAAAAAAAGAGAGGAGGAAAGTGTGGAAGAAAGTGGCACACCTATAATGTTTATTTGATTTGGACCTGTAATGTTTATGAGTCAATGTGGTTGTCTGTAGGTCTTCTAAGTGAAAACTTCAATACTAATGATGAATTGAACTTGATAGATATTATTCTAGTAGTAGGGTGGATTCTGTCCGGATAGAGGCCATAAACACATGTTTTGTGTCAAGATTGTTAAACTTAATTATAGTATAAAATCGAGACAGAAGGTATACTAAATATTTTGGAAATATTTGCAGTAGCAGAGTATCCAATGGGTTTGATTTTCATGATCTTGGCAGATTTCTACTGAAAGTGATGTGGACCAAAAACGGTGCATCAATTCAGAGGAAGTTTGCATGGAATTTGCTAACAAAATCATGCCAGTATTTACACCAAGCACAATTCATATGTACAATGTAGTCGATGTGAAAATGGTGTTGTTCGTGTAATGATCTGCTTGGAAGAATACATCCAGTCGTTATAAGTATAGTTGATCCAACATTATACATCATCAATATCTTCTAAGTCTATTCGTTATAAGTCTGGTTGACCCACAATAAATTATATTACCATCATAAACCATATTATATTAATGACATATGGACTATAAATATTAATTGATCTAGCTTTCATACCATAAGGATATTATCACAAAAAATCATAGTATATTAATAATATATGGACTAACATATTAATTGATCTAACTTTTCAATGTACTACACTTTCTAACCTATGTGAAATGTTACATTTTCATTTGGGACATTAGAAAGCTAGGAAATTATGGCCTATATCTAGTTGTGTGAAAGATTCTATAGGGACAATATCAGTGCCTCTGCCATGTGGGTCTTTTAATTTAATCTGTCAAAGATTCTATAGGGACCATAACAATAGCTAGGAATGAGTCATATGATTGTGTATGTCTTTTGTGGATTAAATTAATTGGCTAGTGTGGAAATTGGGATGGCTTTCTCATGACTCAAAACGGGAACCTTAATTTCATATTGAAGTAAACTTACAATACAAGAAATGAAATTTACGAACAAACTATTTAATCTTATTGACTGAAAGTATCATCAATAGTATTTGTTGCAAAAAAAAAAGTGATTGAAGGAGTCACGAGTTGACGAAGTTGAAGCACGTGAATTTGCAAGAACAAAGAATAATTACCAGGAAACAAAGTATGTTAATTAAGGTTAGTTAAACTTCATTTTTTATGGACGTTCGGTCATTAATTTTGGTTTAAAAAAGAAGAAGAGTAGGATAGGTTTTTGGTTTTTTTTTTTTTTTGAACGGAGGGTAGGTTGAATAGTTAATTGTAACTTTGGTTTTACATCACTACCATATAACAATGGAATGCAACTCACATAGTCAAATTGGGGTGTCCTCTAGTGGTCCAAAAATAGAAACTAAATCTTTTTGTGATTTACTCGAGCAGATGCTTTGAAAACTGCTTGCTCAGTAGCCTCAGTTGCTCCTATTTTCCTTACGTATGACATTATTTAACTCGTGAAATGAAATGACTATCAGATTACATGTGTAAAAACCAACATATGTGAGTTGAGTGATTCGTTAGTCGAATCTTCAACTTATTATTCCTTTCTTGAAAAATGATCGAATACCAAATATTGTATTTGGTACCAAGTTTAAACATATTCCACAGATTACATCCGCTACACCAAAATGACACTATAGCGACACGTGAAAAATGTCGCTTAGGATCGATATATGTTTCTTGATACTAATGTAACAGAATATGTGTCGCAAAAGGTCAATCACGTCCGTTGCGTGGCGTATGTCTGTTGTGACATACATGTTACTGCGTTGCAACGATAAAATATTGTATTAGATTCTTGCTACACAAAATTAATGCGTTGTATAGAAATAATAAAACACGTTCGGCCGATGTGTATAAGAATTGTAGCATGTTATCTCAAACTTTTGATTCATAATTCATCTGTCGCATAGGGAAGATAGGACGCAATGATATTTCATTATTTCTTTTATGATTATATTTTTATTATTTTTCAAAAATATCATAAATTCATTATTAATTAAAATTTCAAAATAATTTAAAAGCTCAAATAATTCACTTTATTTTATTACTTCATAATTACAAATCAAGTATTGATCAACTACATAAATTAAAATGGTTCTTATTAATTAATTAACAACTATACAAAACTCAATTGTTCTATTGGAACTTGGGTAGTAATCTTCATCTTCTTCCTTCGTCATCTTCAAAAGGTGAAATGATATTCGCTCTTGGGATAACTTTGCAAGCAGTCCTCCTCTCCTAAACAATCATAAACATTCATGAGAAAAACAATAAATTTCCAACTTACAAGAAAAGCAGAACGGAAGTTAAATGAAAAATATAAGCTAAAAAGGATCACTTGATAGTGCATAAAAATACCTAATAAAACTAAGTTTCTTCTCTGAAAAAAGCACCAACAGTCCGCACCGACTTGCGCCACAACATCACTGCTTGAATTATCTAGCATCAACAACACAAGGAACACAAGCATTTGAATTAAATTTGAATTGATTTCCTCTTAGCGCATTCGTCAAACCTTAAAGCGTATACACAAAGATAACGCCAACAACCTCAACAACCGCTTAATTCTAAACAAAAGGCAATCAATCCTTTTGAAACGGACTAAAGACGACCTCGTGAAAAAGATTCCTCATTAGTCAAAACTTAAACCTGACTCACTTTCTTAAACGCCAACCAACAAGAAACACCAAAGACCTCCACATCTCAACCCCCAATCAAAAATGCAGGTTCCACCCACACAAATCTTCACTAATTCACCAACATCGGAACCATTTCAGCCCTCAGCTCAACAGAAATATTCAAGAAAAAAACTTTAATAGTTAATATAAAAAAGAAGAAGCAATTACCGTTCCAACAGGAGAAAGATTCTTAATAACAATGAACACATAGCCGCTCGAATAATCCGCCTTGCCCTCTTCAAACCAAAATTGACTTCGAATTAAATTGACTCCATAAACCTCGCCGATGATGAAATTGGAGTGAGTGAGTTGCCGAAAAGTGAGTCGCCGATGATGAAATTGGAGAGTTTGGAAGTCGAAGAGCGCGAAAGCGCGATGGAATGAGTCGCGGAGAAGAGTGGAAATGACCATAGCCATAATTGAGGAAGCAAATATTGATTGAGAAAGATTGGAGAAGATTAACGGTCCAGATTGAGATCTTAGAGTGATGTGAATAGATTGTAACCGTTGGTAAGATTTTTTTTGACGGTCCAGATTGCGATCCGTGTAAAGTGTGTAAGGGCTGAGGGGGGTCGTTGATGAGAGTTTAATCAACGGGTTAAGGGATGATGTGTGTGTATATATAACAAATATAAGCTATGTGATAAATATTATCTATGTGACATATATACAAATTTATAGTCAAAACTAAGTGATAAGGTATAAATTTAAAATAATTAAATTAAAGAATAAAAAAAATTAAAGATTAAAATTTTAAGTCTAAAAAATTATGACAAATTATATACGACAAAAATATAATGACAAATGTATATGTGATCATATTCATGTACATACACGAAGTATTAGTTTGTAGCTAGACATATTTAACATATGTCACACATATGATAATTTAAAGATAAAATATTTTTAAATTAAAGACATATAAAGTAATATATTAAATTAGCCGTTTATTTAAAAGATTATTTTTTAGTTTTATTTTTAATAAAAAAAATTGATTTAAGAATATATAATCTTTTATTTTGCATAAAATTTTATTTAAAAAAAGACGACTAAGAAAAAAATGACTATTTTCATAAATTAAGCTCGGAGGGTTAAGACGGTTTGAACAGGTTAAGAGGGTTTGAAGAGTTTGGAGGGTTAAGAGGGTTTGAAGGGTTTGAAGGGGTTAAGAGGGTTTGAAGGGTTTGGAGGGTTAAGAGAGTTTGGAGGGTTTGAAGGAGTTAAGAGGATTTGAAGGGAGGGTTAAGAGGGTTTGGAGGGTTTGAAGGGGTTAAGAGGGTTTGAAGAGTTTGGAGGGTTTGAAGGGTTTGGAGGGTTAGGAGCGTTTGGAGGGCTTGTAGGGTTTGAAGGGGTTAAAGATTTTTATTAACAACTGTAATACATAATGTCTCAATCTCATCAATTGTAATCTTCTATCGTAATAATCGACACTTTCTACATGGACACGTATGACAAATTTCACTACTATTCGCCTTCACAAAGTCAATTGAATCGCCGAATCCCTTCAAAATAACGATCGTCGGATCTTCCCAAGTGAATCCAAGTTTTGTCCATATCAATCTCAAAATTCATCCTACATAAAACACACAACAAACAAAATTAACAATCTCACAAATCATTTTTAGATATAATGTGACATATAATATGTATATAAAGTATATATCTCTTACGCTGCAAAAATTTTGTCGCTTGGAATTTCTTATCGCGTTGGGTCTGGTCACTGACAAAAAACAAACCGAGTAGAGAAAATACTCACAACCCCCCGCATGTACATATAATATCTCTAGCTAGCTTAATTCTGGTTAGAGCTAGCTAGCAGTTATAGATATGCGAAAGATGGAGAGGATATGGATTATTAGAGTTTGTTTAAATTAAAGCTTCAAAAACTAATTGAAAGAGTTCTCAAACACACCGCACCACGCTGCACCACCGGCCGGCCAGGTATACCCATTTTTCCACCACTGCACCCAGCGCTGTGAACAACAAACTCTCAAAACAAACGGACGCGGGCGATTGAGCTAGCTAGCTTTTGAATGGAAATGAAAAGAGTTTAATTTGTGTCTGCTAGGGATTTGAAAAGAAGAGAAACGAGATGTGCTGGATTGTGAGATCGAGAGTTGGTGTGAATTGGTAAAGGAGCCGTACAAACGACTTTGGTGTGAAGTTTTAATGCACGCGTACGGCCAACTTTATATGAGACATTTTTTTTATTGCGAAGAATATTTGTCACTTTGATTACACGCAACTGAAAAAACGATGTCTCAAAGGTACTTGTCGCTTTTCATTTGTATCACAACACTATTTAATATGTCGCTATAAATTTGTCGCATTAACTTACCTGAGTGACATTGGTTTAAGCAACAACTATTGGGTGTTACGTACTGTAAGTGCGACAAAGAGTCGCGCAACATACGACATTTTGTCGCTATAGTGTCATTTTGGTGTAGTGGTGATTCTTTGAATCAGCCTGATTCATCAACTCCAAAGAAATCTCATCACTGACTATCTCTATTAACCCATCATCAAAAGATTTTCCCAGGCATAAGTACCCTCATTTCCTCAACTTTGACATCGCGACAACATGCTCCTCAGACATTGCTTTAAGACAATCACTAAAATTTTATCTAGATCCACGTCTGCTAAATGTGCTACTTTTCCAACTTCATATGCAATCTCTCTTCATGAGACAAATAAAATTTCCCACGAAACATAATCCCCAAGTTAACATTTCCTACCCATAAAACAATAATTATAAGACTCCACCGACAAATCAAGTGAAGATAAAAAAATTGAGTAAATTAGTTTTAAACACCATTTATTCACAAAATTTAGATATTAACACCTCTTATTTAAACACTTCATATTCGTCACTTTTTTGGAAGTTGTCACCTCCAACAAAATGTCAACTTTAAAAAAACCTTGAAAAATATCAAAAAAACTAAAAAAAAAAAATTCAAAACTTTGTAAAACCGATAAGCAAAATACAACCCTTTAGTAACACTTTTGATAAAAAAAATTAACATTAAGAATATTTTTGTATAAATTTAATTTTATATTTTAAATAATTACCAAAATGTACACAAACTTTTATCAAAAATATAAAGAAAATCTGTAATAGTTTTTCATTGTAATTATGTACGTCTCTGAATTTTTACAAATTATTAAATTGTTTTTGTTATTTTTAAATTTAAATATTTCACAAAGCTTGAATTTCTCATAGTATATATATAATCATAGCAAACAAAATTTAAATATTTTGTAAAAATTCAGAGACATACAAAATCAAAATGAAAAACTATTGAATATTTTGTTTATATTTTTGTTAAAATATTATGTTATATTTTTTAAAAATATTTAAAATATCAAATTAAATTTATACAAAAATAATTATAATGCATATTTTTTTATCAAAAAATGGTTGCATTTCGCTTATTGGTTTTACGAAGTTTTGAATTTTTTAAAGTTTTTTTGATATTTTTTAGGTTTTTTAAAGTTGACATTTGGTTGGAGGTGACAACTTCCAAAAAAAATGACGAATAAGAGGTGTTTAAATCCAAATGTTTAAATATGAGGTGTTAATGTCTAAATTTTGCGAATAAATGGTCTTTAAAACTAATTTACTCTAAAAAAAATAAATAAAAAAGCTAATGTTAAATTGGTACCTCCTTCGATATGGATCAAAAGATAAAAGTTTACACATGGAGAGAAACAAGATATCAATCAATAACCTCAATGCGACAAAAACTTACAAAATCAAATTTTCACACATGTTCATCAACTGAAAAATAAGCTCTCATACTACACCAAATCAACTCCGAAGTACCCATCGGATTTCAACAGCTACAAATTTGATTCGAAGGACAAAAGTGAAAGATAGTCCAGGGGGACACATACCAAATTTGGATTATAATTAATTTTTTTTAATTTTTCTGTAATTATAACTCTTATATAAATAAAATAATAATAAATATGTCACCCATTAGTTTATTTTTAATATAAACTACTATAACTCTTACTGAAATATAATTATTATTGATTATAATTAATAAAAATTGTGTTTTTCTGTAATTATAACTATAATTTTAAATAAGTAAAAAATAACTTTTACTGATTATAATTCTATAAAATTTAAAACTTCAAAAAAACAAAAAATACCAGCAATTTAATTTATTTTTAATATATAAGTTATGCATTAACAAAATCATGTACGTTCGGATTAACAAAATCATTATAAATAAAAAAAGGCCATGAGTATTATTTTAGTTGTCGTTGTTGTAATTAACCGTTTGAAGAAAAAAAATACAAGTTGAGGGAAGTTAAGTATGTGCAAAAGTTGAAGAACTGGTAGAGCAATGGTTATACTCTTAGTCAAATCATAAAGAGGGTTCGAGTTTGATGGTTCGGCTGTATATCCGTCTTGAAGCCAATCGAACGATGTAAGAATAATTATAAAAAGAGTATGCGCAAAAGAGATGGACACGTGGTGAGATCTGAACAACTAGTCGCAAAGCGGAAAAAAGTAGAAAAGAATTCAAATAAAAAATTAGACTAAAAATGAATATATGTGTCTGATTATAATGAAAATATAAAAAAAATAATGAGGTTAGTGCAAAATTTTTCCTTCAACATTTTTTATGAAAAATTATTTTTCTTTACTTTTTCCGCATGGAAGAGAAAGATTGCTTGTGCGCGAAATTGAAATTCGTAGTTAAAAAAGAAAAGAAAAAGGGAGTTAGGGCTCGTTTTCAATTATGAATTGAAATTGGTTGATACAAAATCATCATCATCATGACGCATAAACAATATCAGAGCAAAGCAAAGCATCGAATCGTCGCTTCGCAAAAATAGAATTCGGAATTCCATAGCTGTTGACATTCTCCCAAATCAATCAATATCAATCTTCTTTACTGAGAAGCCTGTAAAGGTCCCAACCCCCGGAATCGATCGATGAAGGAAGGCGGCAGTTCCATGTTGGAGTCAATGGCGCTGATGACTGCGGATAGGAGGAAATGGTGGTCGATTTTTCAGAGGGATCTGTTGGCTGGTGCCGTTATGGGCGGTATGGTCCACACCATCGTCGCGCCCATTGAGCGAGCCAAGCTCTTGTTGCAGACGCAGGAGAGTAATCAGGTGATTGTTGGCGGAGGCCATCGGAGGTTTAAGGGTATGTGTGATTGCATCTCTCGGACCGTCAACTCGTCAAGGAGGATGGCATTCTCTCCCTCTGGCGTGGCAATGGCAGCAGCATCATTCGTTATTATCCCTCGGTCGCTCTCAATTTTTCTCTCAAGGTATCTACTTTTCTTTTATTTTTCCTTGTACTCTCTATGACGTGTTTGGCCGGAATTCTTGTTTTTCTTGTTTTCGTTTTCTGATGAGAGAAAGCTGAACTTTCTTCTTGCTTATGGGGTGTTTTCTCATTGAAGCCTTGATGACAATTCTTGGCATTTGTACATTATTGTGTTGAGGGTTTGTCATCAACCATACCGGCTGTTTAAGACCAAAACCAGATGAGGTAGAGGTTGTTGGAAGCTCAGTGCCTCACTACTGTGAGTCTATATGTATGTGAAGTTATGGTTTCATAATAAGAAAAAGGTGCAACACTGGTGTTTGTCAATTGTCATTTGATTTCATTTTAATGTGTTTCAGTTAGATTCGATAGTGATTCTTTAGCATCTTGTTTGGTTTATATCTCAACTATCATGGTGGTCGTCTTGCCAATGCATATACAGACACCAAAATCTGACAATTGATGGCCGAATAGGCGAACACCTCTTTTTAAGTGTTCTGTATGTTATCTGCCTTGTCAGCTAATAGTTCTGGATATATAAGTATGTTGCTTGTTGAAATTACTTTTCACGAGAGTTCCATTTTCGCTTTATATCCCCAGCCAACGGGATGTTGCTCTTTTGCCAAGGTCTACTAACATCCATTCAGGAGTACATAGTTGTCACTGTCTAACGAATTGAGTGAGCCCTAGAAACCTGTGTTTTTTTGTACATGTTTGAGTTGAGAATGAGTGTATTGCACTGTGAGGGACAGTCGAAACTTCGAAAGGACAAATTTAAGGCCTTGTCTTGTTTTTTCTCTGTTAGAAAGTCTGTAACTTTTTCGTACCTATCCTTTTGTACAGGATCTTTACAGAAATATTTTGAGAAGTGGAAGTGATTCAGACAGTCATTTGGTTCCTGGTGCAGCTGCAAATTTCATTGCTGGGGCTGCAGCTGGCTGTACAACATTGATTATAATTTATCCACTTGATATTGCCCACACTCGACTTGCTGTTGATCTAGGGCGCGATGATATCCGCCAATTCCGTGGCATGTTCCACTTTTTGAGCACTATACACAAGAAAGAAGGAATTCGAGGAATATATAGAGGTCTTCCTGCATCTCTGCAAGGAATGGTTGTTCATCGAGGTCTTTACTTTTGAGGGTTTGACACTATGAAAGAAATCTTGTCTGAAGAAAATAAGCCAGATTTAGCTTTATGGAAGCGCTGGTTAGTTGCACAGGCTGTTACAACGTCTGCTGGTTTGATATCTTATCCTTTAGATACTGTTAGAAGGCGAATGATGATGCAGTCTGGTGTTGAACAGCCAATGTATCGTAATACTTTGGATTGCTGGAACCAGATATACAGTAAAGAAGGTGTGGCATCATTTTATCGCGGGGCTCTCTCCAATATGTTTAGGAGTACTGGGGCTGCGGCTATTCTGGTTTTGTATGATGAGATAAAGAATTTCATGAATTGGGGTCACGAGGCTTAGCTTTTGATACTAGATTAGGCTGGAGATTGTAGACAGTTGAAAGATGCACATACAGAGATTCTCAAAAAATTTATCCTCTGTTGTCGGATTACAAAATTTGTTTAGTTAACAGGAACTAATCACAATTTCAGTTTTTGTCGAACATTACGGCAAAATTCAGTTGAATTTTTTACATGTTACCCCGTGTAGGCATTAAAAAAGTTATTTTATACCGCAAAAAAATTTTAATTAATTATTTTAAATTAAAACAAAACAAAATTTTAATTCAATTTAATTAGTTTAAATAAAATTTGGGTCTGTCTGATAAATTAAAGAAATCATGGGCCGAAGAACCAAGTTTGGGCCGAATAAGCAAGTTGGGCCAAGACCAACTTATTGGGCCAGGCCACCCTAAACCTCCATAAGAAAAGCCCATTACCATAGGCCCGCCAAGTTTCTATAAATAGGAGCTTCATCTTCACTTTTGAGGGATTATTCAGAAAAAGATTCAGAAGCATTGACAACTTCAGAAGAATCCAGAGAGGAGAGAAAACATTCTGAGCCAAGCCTTCCACCACACCCAGCAGTCAACAAGTGCGCTACATCCAGCACCGCCTGCTAGGAGAGAAGCCATCAGACAATTCTCCTCCAAACACAAGTCAACAATGTCGGACAAGATCAAGTCATCGAGACCCTTGCCGACGTCAACGTCAAGTCAACAACAACACTCCACCGTAGAATCAGAGGACAAATAGAGATTGTACAAACACAACTTGCAAAAGCAACAAAAATACAAGAATCATTTGTATCCTCTATTTTATATTCATTTATAAAATTTTGAACGATACAAATTTTGGTGAACCCTACATGAAACTATCTACCTCTCATCTCTACAACACAAAGGAAGTCAAGTCTGCTCAGCCAACCAGTCCTACCACACCAAAACAATCCTACGCCGTCGTCGTAGCTCAACAAACCGCTGCAGCCGATGTGCCACACTCTGGTGTTTGCCCAAGAGCAATGGCGAAGAAGATGACTGTCAACGCAGCTGCCGCCAGCCTTCGCGATGCCAAGGTGCCAACAAAGCAACACACATACACTGTTTCTTCCATCATTGCAGCAGCCGAAGCCATTATTACTTCAAACTCGTCCAAGCACCAAAAAAACGCTCAAGTGGCAAAAATATCTTCGTCAAACATGAAGGTGGCCTCTCCAAAGATGATTAAGGTGTCCAAACCCAACTGTGAGGCTTCTGTCCTTACCGTGGGTACTTCAACCATAGAAGAACAAATGCATGAAATGAGGAAGATGTTTGAGCAAGTCCTGAAGGACAATGAAGAGAAGAACAAAAGGATAAAAGATCTTCAAAAGGAAGTGGTCAGTCTTGGCAAACAAAAAGTTGACGAAATCGCTTAAGTGGTCACACCAGAAGACGGCAACGACGAGAAGCAGACTTTGTGGAGATCGTCAAGGTTGAGGACATTGCATGCAATAAAAACCAACTGGAAGTGCTGATAGCAAATGCAGTCAAAAGTCAGCTGACCGGTAGTTCGTCCGGAGGTGCGCGGTACACCAAACCCTACAGCAAGCGGATTGACAATCTGCGCATGCCACAAGGATATCAACCTCTCAAGTTCCAGCAATTTGACGACAAGGGAAATCTCAAGCAACATGTGGCCAACTTCGTGGAAACATGTAACAACGCCGGCACGGAAGGCGATCTGCTGGTGAAGCAGTTTGTCCGATCTCTGAAGGGAATTGCTTTTGACTGGGACACCGACTTGGATGCAAAAACAATTGACAGCTGGGAGCGAATGGAAGATGAGTTCTTCAACCGATTCTACAACACCAGACGTGTCGTCAGCATGAGTGAGCTGACCAATACAAAGCAATGGGAAGAGGAATCGGTGGTTGATTACATCAACCGATGGCGTACACTATGCCTGAAATGCAAGGAACGGATCAGTGAGACATCAGCAGTCGAGATGTGCATTGACGGGATGAGCTGGAAATTGCTATACATTCTCAAAGGCAACAAACCCAAGAGTTTCCAGGAGTTAGCCACACGCGCTCATGACTTGGAGATTACTATAAAGGGACGCAGAAGAAGTAATCCGACCTCAACAAAGGCAGTCAGTGACAAGAAAGAGTACAAGAAGACTGAGAGGAACATCAACAGCACTCCTAAAGAAGCCATGGCCGTCAGCGCTACTGACGCTCCTGTG
>JAWWMW010000819.1:32664-44447 GCA_035048345.1 Echeveria elegans
GTCCTACTAATACTGAGATTCTCCGGCCACGGTGGGGTCGGCCGACCCCACCCGACCCCACCTGGCTCCGCCCCTGATTTTGACCGTTGCAATTTGTAATTCAGTGAGTTATAAGAATGAATCATATTTTTTTTAGTGTCTAAGGTAAATCTTTTTCAAAATTTCCCATGTTTTTAACTATTTTTAAAATTTTCCTTAATTTTATATAAAAAATAATTATTTTCTTATTTTAAATATTTTAATAAAAAAATTTGAAAATAGAGATAAATGTAGAATAAAAACTTTAGATAGGATGATTGCAGAATTTTCTATGTTTTAAACTATTTTATAAATGTTTCCTGATTTTCCAACATAAAAAATAAAAAAAAATTTACTTTAAGGCTCCGTTTGGTTGCGGAAAAAAAGTGAGGGAAAAGAAAATTTAAAAAAAATTATTTTCTCACGAGAAAGTTGTAAGAAAAATTTGATCTCATTTTGCCTATTTTTTCACTTTTTTCCTTACAACCAAACACAAATGTTCATTTTCACTTAAAATTTTTCTTTTGCTCTTCTTTTTCTCCGCAACCAAACGGAGCCTAAAGAGTTTTAATAAAAAAATAGTGAAAATGATAATGTGGAATAAAAACTATAAGTAGGGTCAATATGGAACAAAGACTTTGTAAAACTGGAAATTTTCCAAATAAAAGTGATTTCTTCCTTCTTGGACGTCCCCTAAAATTCTTCCTACTTTCCTTTTTTAGTAATTATATCTCATCTTTTTTCACTAAATATACTCTCTTTCTTACTTTATTACTATTCATTTTCCTATTTTTACATTATTCTATCACTCACATAATCATTTTTTTCTCTCAATACACTTTCTTTCCTACTTTATTACTATTTATTTCCGTACTTTTTCTCTCTCACAGGTCACACTCTCCCACTCTCCCACTCACTCACTCACTCACTCACTCACTCACTCACTCACAACACTCTCTTACACTTATAATACTCACACTCTCTATCTCAAAAATTGTGCCCGCCTTACTATTTGTGTTATTCCTAGACGGAGGGGAGTATATTAAAACCCGAGATATTGTATCGCAACCCGCAATAACTACTAGCCCAACATAGTGACACAGCCCATTTAAGCCCAGATCCAACTTTCCATAATATACACTCGAACCCCTCTACTTTCATATAAATATAATCAGACCCCTCTCTCAACCTCTGTCTTGCCGGAAAAGAAACACAAAACACCTTCAATCCCCTCCACCCGAAAACCAACTCCAAACCCTAACACCAAGCTCGAATTCCAATTCCACTCTGTCTCTCAACTATGTTCCGCAACCAGTACGATACTGACGTCACCACATGGAGTCCGGCTGGTAGACTTTTCCAAGTTGAATACGCAATGGAAGCAGTGAAACAAGGTTCTGCAGCAATAGGACTACGATCCAAGACGCATGTGGTGTTAGCTTGTGTTAATAAGGCTAATTCGGAATTGTCATCGCACCAGAAGAAGATTTTTAAAGTGGATGATCATATTGGAGTGGCGATTGCTGGATTGACTGCTGATGGTAGAGTGCTGTCTAGGTATATGCGATCTGAGTGTATTAGTCACAAATTGACATATGAGAATCCGTTGCCGGTTGGGAGGCTGGTTGTGCAGTTGGCTGATAAGGCTCAGGTTTGGATTTTCTCTAGCCCTGTTTTTTATGATTCCATGGATTTAGCTTGTTGATTTGCTGTTAATATTGTGGTTTTTTTTTGAATTTTGAGTTTAAAATTTTGATTTTTAGTTTTTAGGTATTTGAATGGATTGTTGATTTGGTGGTCATTCTGAAATTTCAATTTGGTTAGACCTTGAATTGTTTATGAAGGATAGTGTGGAATGTGGAGCAAATTTATTGTCCTTATTTTAATGAAAATTGTTGCCTGAGCTTTGTGTGGGAAGAGGATTGTGTCGAATGCATCAGACGTGAAACTTCGTTGGGTGCGATGTTTTATGGGGGTGTGTGGTCGGTTGTAAGTAACTTGTTTGTATATTTTGATGTAGTAATGTGTACTGTTAAAATTAGCTTCAGTAAGTACCATTGTTCAGCAAGAGTTTGTCGGAATCGGGTATCAACATAGTGCTTCTTTGTTTTTTTTGATACTTTTGTTGGTTTTTATGGCTGTGTAAGGATTCACTTCTTTTTGAGGCTTTTTAACTTATACTCTATATGTTAAAGCGCGAGCAATGCTACGAGTTGGTAATGGGTATCTTAAGATAAGTAAAAGCTGGGGTTCTAAGGGGTGGTGTGTGTCTGGAAGTAATTAGCAAGAGTTTTGAGTAGCTTCTTTGTTTGTATTTCTCAATCCATTTGAGGCTGGCAGTGAGTTATGTAATAGTTTGAATTTGGTGGTAATACACTACTTTCTTTATATGTCAATTTCAAACTGATGTGCACCTCAGTGCAAGTTGACTAAACTTCCATCTCAGTTTAAGCATATTTAGGTTTTGTCAACGCCATCAGAACAAGCTCCCCAAAGCCACTACGAATGTACAAACCTCTTGTGAACTTGCTCTGAAAAATTTTCATTTTGTTGTTGTGATCTTTTCTTGCATTTGCGTCATATCTGTAAATTTATAATCAGTGCTTTACTTTCTCTTTTCTTTTATTACTTACTCGTCTTAAGGATAGTGATCCTTCCACCATTTACCTCTTTCATTATTTCAGGTGTGCACTCAACGTTCATGGAAGCGTCCATATGGTGTCGGACTGCTTGTAGCTGGTTTAGACGAGTCAGGAGCTCACTTGTACTACAACTGCCCGAGTGGCAACTACTTTGAATACCAGGCTTTTGCCATTGGTTCCCGCTCACAAGCCGCCAAGACCTATCTCGAACGCAAATTCGAGACATTCATGGACGCCTCACGCGACGACTTGATCAAAGCCGCACTCTTCGCCGTTAGAGAAACCCTGCAGGGCGAGAAACTCAGCAGCTCCATCTGCACAGTGTCAGTCCTCGGAGTAGATGAGTCATTCAAAACTCTAGACCAAATCACCATCCAGGGCTTCATTGATGCTTTTGAAATAGTAGAGGATGAACCAGCAGCTGAACAGGAACCTGCTGCTGAAGAGGCTGCTGTCCAGGGTGACGACAACCAAGGTGGCGGAGATGCTGCTGATGCTGGTGCTGCTCCAATGGAAATCTGAGTACCATGTCTTATCTTTCTGCCTGTTCACATGAAACCAGATGCCATGTTTTTCATTGGAACAATGTAGACAATCCATTTTCAGACTTCCATTGTACTGATAATCTTATTGCTCTGTCTCAGCTCTCTTTTAATCGTAGCGTGTGGAATGATTCTGTTGCTATACCCCATTTAAAACCCAGATGGTGTCTGTGATCAGCAGGTGCATCTATTATTTCAGCTACAAATTCAGATTTCTGTTTTGAAACTACATCTGGTACCTTTCTTGAAGTCGTTTTCTTATGTGCCGCGGACCTCATTATTGTGCAGCTGAAAACTACTACGTCTTAATTTTGTCGATGATGCTGTGAATGCCCAGCAGGTACATAACAACTTCCGAGCTACTTGCTAAGAAACTTTCCTATTATATATAACTTCTCTTTTTCAATACCGTGTAAATTGAAACTGAAATTGTAAGTATACAAATGGCGTCAGCCAGCTTTACAAGCATTCGGTTTTTTATTACTTGTGGTTAGCAAGTCTTCGTCACCTGACCTTCTATTAAAATTTAAAACAATCGGCGAACATTACTAGCTTTGCGATTTTCATTATGAAACAGAGATGAATGCAAGAATTTTATGTTCTGATATTCTTTAGATGGGCAGTTCTCGTTATCGTCACGCTCAAGCTGATTCTCTTGTCTGCAAGTTCCCAGCCAGAAGATTCAAATGGTGAGGTCACTACAAGAATTTTTTGTTATCAGATTCCTTTTCATGTTCCTTGAAGTGAATTTATTGTTTTAACCTGCTGGATTGCTACCTGAGGTTGTGAAGCTAAGAAGGTCAGTAATACCTCTACACTCCAAAAATGCCGCAACATCAACTTATGCCAGGAGAAACTGTTATATCACCAATGGAAAGAAAAAAACTCAAGGCTCCGTTTGGTTGCGGGGAAAAAGTGAGGAAAAGAAAATTTAAAGAAAAATGATTTTCTCATGAGAAAGTTGTAAGAAAAATTTGATCTTAATTTGTCTATTTTTTATATTTTTCCCCTTACAACCAAACACATAATTTCATTTTCACTAAAATTTTCCTTTCCTCTTCTTTTTCCTCGCTACCAAAAAGGCTTCGTTTGGTTGCGGGAAAAAAGTGAGGAATTTTTTTTTTAAAGAAATGATTTTACCATGAGAAAGTTGTAAGGTAAATTTGATCTCATTTTGCCAATTTTTTTTCATTTTTTTTCCTTACAATCAAACACACATTTCATTTTCACTTAAATTTTTTCTTAAATTTTTTTTGTCCTCACTTTTTTATCCGTAACCAAACGGTGCCTAAATGAAAATCTGGGCCAGTATGAGACTGTGTCTGTATCATGTTACTGTACTGTATCCACCTAAGTTATCATTTACTCTCTTATTTATTAAAAGTAGCTTGTTTTGAAATTATCTGTTTTTTTTAGCAATGAATCCATTTTGTGACTGCAATAAATAGACTTTCATCTGCAGTTGCTCCGTAGCGAGCTTATACGTTATTCATCTACACGAGGAATCCCAGGATGATATTATTGACGATCATACATCATTTCTCATCAGCTTGGCCGTCCTCCACAACACCTGCCGCAGTCGCACGCGCGGTTTGTCGCACGGGCGGTTTGTCGCTTGTCGTCTCCGCCTGATTTCAGATCGCCCTGAACTCCACATGTCACACTGCATACTTTGGGGACTGATTATGTAAATATAGAAAACAATAGAGAGATTACGTAATAACTTAGAACTTTCATAGTTTCTTTGTATAAATCCCCATGTATTCATTCTTCAAGATAATAAGCAAAACTTTACATTTCCAATCAACCTTTGCATTTCATTTCCACAGAAAACTCGATCGGAATCTTCATCACTCCGATCATCATTTTCTACAGATATTCAGAGACTTATACGTTCCATGTATGAATACAAGAGAAAATAAGAAGAAAATGCCTTTGAGCATTGACTTTGTTGATAAATCAAACGTGACTCTCACTAACACGGAGTGTGTATTATTGTAGTTTAAACAATTACTCAAGGCTTCATTTTTAGTGTATACATAAACAACCATTAATACTGAGTGAGCATTCCAAAGATCCTTGGATCTGCTTGACTTGGGATATAACTGCTGTATTTTATCACAAAACTACAAGGTAAATTTTGTAATCAAGTATTCCCTTGGCTATGGAAAAAAAGTGTTGTATCCAACATGTTTAGGTTATGGCATAGTTGATCTAACTTCTGCACTCTGCTGTAATGTTCCCTAGTTGTTCCTCTACCATGTTACCTTGGCCGTAGCTTGCTGAAAAACTTTGTGGATGTCGTTCATGGCTTGTTATTCAGACTTCGCTAAAGAAGAGATAGTACCGCATGGTAACATAATTTATTTTTAACTGTCATGTTCATTTTGCTCTTGTGAAAGGCAAAAATCCAAGTAATTAATTCATCAAGAATGTTTTTTTTTTCTGTCGTGCAACCAGCCTTATCATGCTTACTTCAAGAGCGAGTTGGACTGATTGAGTTGTCATAAATGGAAGTTTCCAAAACCGACTTTTGCTCTTTCGAGTTTCATATCATCATATTAAATCTAATGGACTGTTTTAGTTGAGAAAAACTTGTTTTCTGGTTTCTTTATACATGGAATGGCAGCAATTGCTTGCTCAGTGGCCATTCATGGTCTCAGTTGTTACTACAAGTACCAAAAGTTGAACATTTTCAGCTCATGTTTTTCAGTTTCATGATGGCACTTTTCAGTTTCAAACCAGTTTTTTTTTCTTTGTACCACTGTAAGATTTTACTTTGTAGTACACCAGAATGAATACGTTATCCTTGACTCGTTCTTTGAAATTGAGGTAGAGCAAACTTTAAGCTACCGGTCCATATGACAGTTCGATATCAAGTTTCCCAAGTCCCACCCCACCTATATATTGACAAGGAGTCTTCCCAACTGTCCACAAATTTATTTATAAGAAAAAGACCCGGACAGCTTGTCTGTGCTCTAAAATCTCGAAACCAAGTCAAGAGCTAATCAATAGTTGCCAGCACAATCCACAGCAAGTATGACAGTTTGTGCACTCGAGCAATCTATAAATAAAGATCATGAGAATTCACACTCTTTGTCACCTATTCAAACAGAGTTACACACACCATTTTTGAAATATGAACTTAAGCCATAGTCGTATCCGTTTTTTCATCATCTTTTTTGCCATTTCAGTTGCATCATGCTATGAATCAGTTTCCTCAAATGAGCCAGACAAAATGGCATTGTTGGCCCTGAAGGAAGAGTTTATGAAAGGTGGTCACTTAGCAGACAACAACCCGCTGAATTCTTGGAATGATTCTCTTTATTTCTGTCAGTGGAAAGGAATAATATGCGGAAAGCTGCACAAGAGAGTCACAGTAATTGATCTTCGACGACAGAAGTTAGCAGGAATCTTGTCGCCTTCGATAGGTAACCTGACTTTTCTTAAAGATTTAATTCTTTCCATAAACTCATTGCACGGCGAAATACCTAAACAAATAGGCAAATTGTCGAGGCTTCAGTCGCTTGTTCTTGGCGGCAATTCTTTCAACGGCCGAATTCCAAGTGAGATAGGTAATTGCTCGAATCTTTTGGGGGTAGGCCTTTCTCGTAATTATTTAACCGGAAGGATTCCATTCGAATTCGGATCTTTAACAAAAGTAAGATGGTTTTTCGTCGAGCATAATCATCTGACAGGAGAGATGCCAAGTTTTTTAAGGAATCTTTCGTCGTTAAGTGTTTTTTCTCTATGGGATAATAATTTTTATGGAGAAATTCAAGATTCTTTTAACAGGTTATCGAAGCTAACTTCAATCTCATTGGGGGCAAACAACTTTTCTGGTTCGATCTCTTCGTTGTACAATATCTCCTCTCTGAGAGTACTGGAATTATACAGCAATCAGTTCTCAGGAACTTTGCCACTGGATATTGGCACTGCATTTCCCAATCTGGATTTTTTTAGCCTCGTTGATAACAACTTCAACGGAACACTTCCGCCTTCACTTACAAATATTTCGGGACTATCATCCGTTCAGTTGGACTCTAACGAGTTTATTGGTAGAATTCCTGACTTTAATTTAGGAAAGCTCAAATATCTACAACTTTTTACTCTATCTGATAATCAGCTTGGAAGTGACACGTTGGACGATGATTTAAGTTTCATAGACGCACTCACTAATTGTACCAAACTCGAGAAATTAGCAGTAAGCTATAATCGGCTTCGTGGCACTCTGCCAGTTATCGTTGCAAATTTTACTTCTACTCTTACGGATTTTGTAATGGGATCAAATTACATCAGTGGACTTATACCTGAAGGACTCGGCGAGCTGTCTGGATTAACTATACTACATCTACCTGGCAACAAATTCAATGGTACTATCCCAGAATCTCTTGGAAAGCTTTCGAACATTTCTAAGTTGTATCTAAGTGGAAACAATTTGCATGGTGAACTCCCATCTTCCCTCGGTAACCTCACCCATTTACTTGAATTAATGGTGTCCCGTAATTCTTTAAGTGGTGTTATTCCATCCGCTCTCGGAAAGTGCAAAGATATGCAATTCATTTACCTTGATGACAATCAGTTCAATGGAAATCTACCAGATGATGTATTTTCTCAATTCCAAAATCTCATAGAATGCAATCTGTCAAGCAATTCTTTCAGCGGTACATTTCCATCTGGATTCGGGACGCTAAAGGCTTTAAATTTTTTGGATGCATCTCATAATTATTTTAGTGGGCAAATACCTTCTCAACTTGGAGAATCCTTGAGTTTGGAATATCTTAACTTGGCTGAGAACTATTTTGATGGAAGCATACCGCCTTCTTTAGGGAATTTGCGAGGTCTTAATTTGTTGGATCTTTCTTGCAACAATTTATCTGGACGAATTCCAAAGGAGTTGGCTTCATTAGTACTTGTTCAAAATTTGAACTTATCGTTCAATAAATTAGTAGGTGAGGTTCCGATGCTTTACAATGCTTCGGTTGTTTCAGTCGTGGGAAATAGTGAGCTTTGCGGTGGGAATCGAGAACTCCAGCTCCAACCATGCTCTGACTCTCACCAAAAGACGAGGAAAATATTATCTAGAAAATTTATCATCGTCATCACTCTGATCATAGCTGCATCTTTTTCATTGTTAGTATTCTTATGCATATACTTGGGATGTCGTAGATATTACAACAAAGATAACGTAGGCGATGACCTATCAAAAGATCACCAACGAGTCACTTATGCGGAACTTTTCAAAGCAACGGAAGGTTTTGCCGCATCTAATTTGATTGGTACTGGAAGTTTTGGAGATGTATACCAAGGTATTTTGGATGGGGATGAAAGTAAAGCGGTTGATGTGAAGGTACTAAAGTTATCAAAGCGTGGAGCAACAAAAAGCTTCGACGCTGAATGTAAAATACTTAGAAGGATTCGGCACAGAAATTTGCTAAGGTTTATAACATCATGTTCAAGTTTGGACCACAAAGGAAATGATTTCAAGGCTCTAGTGTTTGATTTCATGTCCAATGGAAATCTTGATACTTATCTGCATTTTAGCCATAGGGAGCAACGAGAAGCACGAGTACCCCTGACTCTTGCGAAGAGGCTGGAAATTGCAATAGACGCGGGATGTGCTTTGGACTATCTTCATAACGGATGTGAGACGCCCATCATCCATTGTGATCTAAAGCCTAGTAATATTCTTCTTGACGAAGATATGGTTGCTCATGTCGGTGACTTTGGATTAGCTAAGTTGCTCCATGGTGATACGGAGAATTTTAATGGAAGTGAATTTTTTTCGAGGGTCATAAAGGGATCTATTGGCTACATTGCCCCAGGTAATTATTTTTGCTTGTTTCATTTCCGTGATAAAAAAAACTTATATTGAATTCTACTATCAGGATAGTCGAGTCAGAGCTAGATTAGAAGTCACTCGTGTTAAATGCATACACTTACATAATGTGGCACAAATAACTGCAGAGTATGGAATGGGTGCACCAATTTCAACACAATGGGATACATACAACTATGGAATTCTCTTGCTTGAGTTGATCACCGGAAAAAAGGCCAACCTTCAATAATGAAACGAGTCTTCGAAGTTATATCCTAAGTGCTATACCTGATCATGTACAGGAAGTAATAGATCCACATTTGGGGAACGAATTACAAGCGGCAATTCCAACACAAAGGAATCCAGAACAATTCGAACTTCAGTATCACACCTCGCTAGTCTCATTTTCCGAGGTTGGTATAGCATGCTCCGTTGAATCCTCCACGGACTGCGATTAAGTCCTTAAAACGGATCAAAGAAAGGTTCGACATGGTGTGCCAATTCTGAAGTCATTCCCAACAGCCCGCAAGAATCCGAAAGCTGAAATCTCATTTTTAACATTGCGTATGAGGTTTTATAAAATCATATTGAATTCTCGTGTACCATCATATATTGCTTTCATCTGCTTCCATTTTCGAAAGGTTTTAGACAAATTTGCTGGTGGAAAATTTTATTTGTGCTAAATTCAGTTTTTTGTTGTTGTTGGTAGTCTGATTTTAAATGAGTGCTCTGATTATTTAAACAAGTTCAGTCTTTTGGTATAAGCTTTGAGGTGACTTATTTTTACTTAAGGTTTATTTAGTTTCTGTCCAGGTTAGGCAAATAACCTTTTGTTTTGGGCAGGTTTTGTAATAACCTAAAAGTTAGCTACTCAAACTATTGAGCGGAGGGTCCAAACTGAAGTTGTGTGTAGGTCAAGTTTCATTATTTAAAGTTTCTGTTGAATGGCGAGTGGCGACCGAGAGACAAGCGGAGGAGAACTCGACGGCGCTCTTCGGCGGTCTCAAATAACCATTTTTACTTGGTTGCATGGTTGTTGGTCGTCTCCTATGTTACGATTGGGTACAATTGTACAAATGAAGCTAAGACACATTCAGTGCAGTAACTTGAAAGACTAATTACATCACTAAGACTTCTTTTCTTTCTATCTTTTTCAGAAGACTTTGATTTAGCTAAATCAAAGATGGCTGAATAACTTTCTAGAAGACATCATGAACTAAACTCCAAAACTACAGTCAAGTTTACCAAATGAATGATTGTTAAACCATTTGGAAAGTGAGTTTTATAAGTTTTTGAAAGACTTGCAGACGACTTGGACAGCTTGCACGAAAGACTCGATCAAAGTGAAGAGCTATTCAGTCTTCACCACAATCGTCAGCAAATGAGGCACTGTGGTGCACTGTGTATAGATCATGAGAATTCATAGTCCTGTACTCAAACAACATTACACTAAAGAATTACTGGAAACGACACCTACTAGAAGTCCATCGGAAACTATTGGAGAAATTGATCAGAAGAGGCGCGAAAACATTTGATGTTTCATTTGAAATTCATGTCATTATAAACGAGTATACAGAATGATTAATGATGGAAAAAGTCCACTCGGACTACCATTGAATGTCAAGTTACGGACTGAACTACCGGAAATGACAATCAAGGACGAGATTCACACACAAAAAATTAATGAATTTTGAGTGAAACTTAGATCATTTGGATTGTCATGTGTTTTGTTACCTATTGTGAATTTGTTTGCAAAAATGCGCTTAAATAAGTAAAATCATGAAGTGCATTAATTGTTTAGAAATAATTATTCAAGTTGTTCCATGTGAAGGTGCATTAAGTCAGTACTATAAAACATACGACATTTATAATGATTCAAAGTTTTGTTCAAAAATTTATCGAATTTTTCATATCTCAGATTCTCACCCCTAATTGACATTTTTGATAGTTTCACTTGACACTGTACTTCAGGTTTTCCCTGGTTTGTACAGGCAGTGTGTTACAATTCTGCCTTATTTACAAATGAGCCCTTACAGATTTGTGACAAACGGACCCAATCCCCTCCATCAATTGCTTTTCATAAAAACCTAATTTGCACGAGAACTCAGCCGGATATGTCGTCTACCTCATTATACACACCAATTTCAAACATGAGCTTACGCAGTAGTCGTATCCGTTTTTTCATCATCTTTTTCGCCATTTCAGTTGCATCATGCTATACAATGCTTCGATGGTTTCATTCGTGGGAAATAGTGAGCTTTGCAGTGGGAATCGAGAACTCCAGTTCCAACCATGCACTCACTCTCACCAAAAGACGATGAAATTTTTTTCTAAACAATTGATCATTGCCATCACTCTGAGCATAGCTACATCTTTTTCATTGTTAGTATTCTTATGCATATACTTGGGATGTCGTAGAAAGCACAACAAAGATAATGTAAGTGATGACCTATCAAAAGATCACCAACGAGTCACTTATACGGAACTTTTCAAAGCAACGGAAGGTTTCGCCGCATCTAATTTGATTGGTACTGGAAGTTTTGGAGATGCATACCAAGGTATTTTGGAAGGGGATAAAAGTAAAGCAGTTGCAGTGAAAGTACTAAAGTTATCAATGCGTGGAGCAACAAAAAGCTTCGACGCTGAATGTAAAATACTCAGAAGAATTCGGCACAAAAATTTGCTTAGAATTATAACATCATGTTCAAGTTTAGACCACAAAGGAAATGATTTCAAGGCTCTAGTGTTTGATTTCATGTCCAA
>JAWWMW010000821.1:0-11953 GCA_035048345.1 Echeveria elegans
TATTATTTAAAGTTGATAGGTCTCGATATCAAAAAATATGACGAGTTTGGGGTGTTTAAAACCAAATGTTTGTACAAAAGGTGTTTAAGTCCAAATTTCGCGAATAGCGGGTATTTAAGTCTAATTTACTCTAAGTAATTAAAGCATGCAATACGGTGCAGGAACAGATATAATTCAACAAACATATAACATACGCACAAGTCCCATACTACAATCACTACACGAAACTGTCGTATTAGCGACCATCACTTAGCGACCACACCAACATGGTCGCTACTTTGCGACCACTTGGACGCAGATAATATTCTCGACGCTAATTTTGATGCCAAAATTATCCGAAAATTTTTAACGTCCACTTCGCGACCACGTGGTCGCTAATGTTGGCGCTAAAAATTTGGCGTCGTTTAATAGCGACCACGTGGTCGCTAATAGGTCATAGAAAGTGTTACAGAGCCGAATTTTTTTACGAAGTGTTTATTTTTCTGTAACCGTTTGCGACCATGTGGTCGCAAATACATAATTTTATAAAAAAATTTATAAGTTATTTACTTGGTTTTAAATTATTTTTATTTTATCTATAAAAATACATTGAAGTTGAATTATTTGGAAGCAAAGTCAGCGACCACATGGTCGCGACGTGTTCTTAGAAATTTTTAAAGGTTACTCAGTAGCGACCACGTGGTCGCTGACTTTGCTTCCACCAACACAGGTAGCGACAGACGAAATATTTGCTGCATTACGATTACCAGTGGAGGGCACTCGGAGAGACAAAAAAACTGTTTGCTGCATTATTTGCTGAGTCTAGAATAAACGAAGGCGGTCCCAGTAATTATCAACTAAGTAATTATACAATGACGGACAACATTGAGGAACCATGTATTCCACAGTATCATGATTTTCAAAATATGGAACATATGATTTATGACGGCTTCGACGTGATGTCAAATGTACAGATCAGCGTATAATATTTCCAGAACCGTTCCAACAAGAATCCACCGCTGTTATAAGAACTATCGATTATCCACTAGCGGATGTTGTCACATTAGGTTCCGATCGGTCCAGTATATGAATCTGAATTAGAAGACAATGGAGAGAAAGAAAGTTCAGAGGAGGCGGAGCTTGAAACTTCGAAAGACACCGAAGAAGACGAATTATAGTTGTAATATGTAATTGATTAATTTAATATTTTCTTAGGATGATTACTTTGTAACTGAAATGTATGTATCTTTCAATAAATTTTTATTACCGCGTGGTCGATAATGTCTCTTAAATTCAATAAACGGTCGCAAATGGCTCATAGAAAACGTTCCGATTTCACAAATTTGGCTAAGTGTTGAAGATAAATAAACATTTGCGACCACGTGGTCGCGAATGGCTCATAGAAAACGTTTCGGTTTCGCAAATTTGGCTAAGTGTTGAAGATAAATAAAAATTTTAATAAGACAAGTGTAACAACACAGACTCGAATAGGAGTTGGGTGCTGCCAGTTCCAATTCCAACTACCCTGTTACTTGAAAGCTACTTAATGAAACAAGCAGATAAAACCTACACCAGGCACCATTGAATGATTTCATCTCTAAAGAGGATGCTGAACTCCCATCCACAACATAATTAGTGAATAAAAAACTGAACTCTTGATCACATGACCCATTTTTAGCAATCACACACCCATGTCTGCCTCATTCTTAAACATCATATTAGTAGAAATTTGCAAAGTAGATGAGTTCCCATAATCGACAACATACCCTACATATCAATCTCATTGGCACTGTTCCTTTACTTTCTCCTCCGCGATTATTCAAGAGGAATTTCTCTCTGCCTCCATCCAAATCCCAACTCTATCTCAATTTCCAACCCAAAACTGCATGTGCTGTAGCTTCTCTCAGCCTTTCTAATTTGTTGTTCATTTCAGCAATAAGAATTTCAACATTGCAGGAAGTTTGCTCGCCGTACTTTGACCCTGAATTCGACAGTCTGCCAGAGAAGATATACAGTCCGGCGTAAGCATCTTTCATACTCCATATCTCTAATAAGCCATTGAACATTATTAATCAGCCAATGAGAAACAGTTTATCGTCCCATCCAGCTGCAGGGTGTGCATCGACAATGAAAGCTTGGATGACTGCACGGTTGTTAAGGCGAACAGCATGAACCAACACGGTTTTTTTTTTGTGGAAAATATTTCAAGTCCTCACGGACCTCAACTCATTATCATCAAAATCTACATCTCCTGTGATGGTGGCTGGTTCATGGATGGTAAGCAAAAAGCAATTTCTGATTCCAAGTAACTCCAGATTGGTTTCTTCATCAATCTCCTCTAATCTCACACACCATACATAAGCAGATTTCCATGTCAGGGATGAGAATGGAAACAAGCTGACCGACAACCGTATCAATCTCATCCAGCAGGTAAAAACACATTTCAGATCATAACTCCAGTTCAGATTCCTACATCCAAATCAAATAATTAAAATAAAACAATCTGCAAAAAAAAAAAATCGTAAAATGTCTTACCAGGCGATTGAATCTTCTAGAAGAGAGTCACCGCCGTCTGCCAAAGCTCGTTCCTACACAGACACTGCAAGCAGCCACAGCGAAGACGAAATCTCAACCGGCAGCCACGAGCACACAGCCATTGAGATGACCGGCACCGACCGTCCAGGCCTCTTTTCCGAAACCTCCGCAGCGCTAGCCGATCTCCACTGCGACATCGTGGAAGCACACGCGTGGAGCCACAACGCGTGTCTCGCTTGCGTCGCGTTTATCTCCGACCAGTTCTCCGACTTGCTGATCGACAATCCCGATCGGCTAGCGATCATCGAGACACATCTAACCACAGTCCTTTGCGCGTCGACGAACGGATCTCACTCTCCCCGAAAAAAGTGCCACTACTCGACGGTACAGGAGGCGGTGAAGAGCGGCGCGACGGAGGCGACGAACGTAGAGTGGCGGTTGCACCAGCTAATGGTGCCCGTCAGGGACTTCGATGGGCCGCGCTTTGATGGGCCCAATGGGCCTGTGAGGGGGAGTAGGAGTAAGAGTAACAGTAAGATGGTGATTGGTGACGATTGAGAGCTGTGACAGTCAGCTGTAGAGACAGACCACGGTTGATGTTTGATAAATTGATACGGTCTGTAAGCTCACTGACTTGCACTATTCGATCACAGTATATGATGATGATGCATTTCTGGCAAGTGCAATATTGAACTTTTGTGATGATGGTGCAGGAGTATTTCATCACCAATGTTGATGGGCAAGTTTAAAACACCGAGTATGAGAAGGAGCGTGTCATAAAGTGACTAGAGGCCACCATTGAGCGTAGAGTTTACGAGGTACTTGTTACTTGACGTTAATTCAGGCAAAAATGTGAATGATTGATCTCTTGGTGTGGAGACGCATGGGGATAATTCTGTGAAAGCCTTTTATGCGAAGAATATAGCTGGAAATGTAACAAATGTGGACGGAAAGTTTGTTGAGTTGATCAAGAAAGAGCTGATGGACCCTGTTTGTGTTAAGATCAACAAGGAGACGACGTCAGCTCCTGTTGTTTAGCTGAATATTGCTTGATGCAGTGGTCATCCATTACCGTTTTTCTCAAGAGTAAAATTGAGCAACTTTCTCAGAACTTTGTTCCAGTGAAGTGAAGGGAATCTGCAGTTTGTAAGTTGTTTCAGTTTCAGGTAAGCTAGTGTTGTATGAGTTTCATCATAGGATTAATGGGTGTTTAATCTGGTATGTACTGTATTAGTTTGTTCTGTGAAGTGCAGGTTCATGTTGCCAGGCGTAGATATATTTTGTGTAAATAAAACAAATGATGCTGAATCATGAATTGCTGATGTTATGTTATTTAAATTTCAGCTGATATAATTTGAAATTGTTGATCTATTCAAGCTTAACATTGAGCCTCCGAAGCCAAACCGAGTGCAGTATCATGTGAAAAACATCATACCTCTTGGCAGGCTCATTCAGCATAAAATGCTTCCTCGCTGCTTTGAGGCCATCCTTCATCTTTGCATATTTTTCTACCGAGATTCCCATCAGTGTTTCCTTCAGTATTGGAATCTCTGATATTGGAACCGTGACAGAAAACGCTTCCCAGTTAAGCACATCACTAAAGGGCAAAACATAATTCTCCGATATAATTACAGGCACGCACTCTGCATATATGGCTTCAACTATTCTGGGACTAGCCACTTCATAACCACTTGGACATAAGCAAAACTTTGAATTCAGCATTAGGTCGTAGTAATCCAAATTTTTGGGCAGATATTCATAGACCTGGATACTGGGTCTGTCACGTCCCTTCCAATGGCGAAGGAGGATTGGGCGGATAGGGCCATGAAGCCCTCCTGCAAAGAATGCCAAGTGCTGTCGATTGCTATAGTTTGATTGTGGAGGATACAGAAGTTTAGGCGAGACAGTGCCAGCAAATAGTTTGATTTCTGGTAGAGTGGCATCCTTCTGTGGGTTGAATCCTTCTGAGGTGTTGGCGTTGCACAAGACTCGAATAGATATGTTGTGCAGTTGTGCGTTTCCGTTGGTTACATGCGGACCCTGCAAGCCATGTATTGATCAGTCATCAAACTTGATGATTCTACTTTAGAAATGAACTGTGAGCTAGCAGCAAAGGTAGCGGGAAGATTTGGGAGGAAGATGTGGATGGACTTTATTACCCAGTCGTGGCATGCTAGCATGAAGTGGTCGGCCCCTTGAGTCGAATTCCAAAAAGGGTGCTTGGTGGCGATGACTGTGACATAATCTGCAAGGAACTGCTTGAGCGGGGCCAACGTTTGCGTGCCGGGAGTGTAGATGTACTTGACCATCCATGTAACGCTGAAAGGCATGAAATAGACGTGAGCCTTGTCAGGATCTTTGGTTGTAAAGCGGCGGCCAGCAATCCCCTGCTCAACCTCATGTATGAACCTGCCTTCCGAAGCGTATATGTCTTTACAGGGACCATGGTGGAGTATAGGCAGGTCCCCTTCACTATATACATAAACCTTGAACAATCTCTCCATTTCTTTATAGCTCCTGCATGCGCGCGTATGCAAAACATGATTAGAGTATGTCAGATTCAATGCAATAATTTACTCATATCCAATACATTTTCACTTCTGAGTATGGCCTAACAATGTAATCCATTTTGGAATACCTTCATTTCACAGGTTTATTTGTTACCTTGAAGAGTAAGCTGATAAGGTCGTCTAGAGTTAAAGATCAAGTCAAGGAAATGGCACCAGACAGACTTATTAAGTCAAGGCAATGGCAATGGCAATGGCAATGGCAATGGCACCAGACGACTTATCAAGTCAAGTCTTATTCCCTAAAGACTTATTAATGCTTTCTCCAATTTCCAGTTTTACTACAATTGTTCAACACACAATATTGAAATAATTTTCTTTTCTTCCATAGCTCCTAGCTGTCTTGTGGGACGTTTCTAAATAATCATGAAGGCTAAGGGAAGCCCACGCTTGGGTCGCACGCCAAAAAAACGCAATACACTGGAGATATGTGGCCTGCAACTAACAGGATCATCATAATAATGCTGTGTAGTGCAAGTAGAGTAATGAATCACAGGGCGCAGTTATACAGTGATGACAATTGGGCGAGAGGGAGTGTGAATGAGATCATCACTGCCCACTTCGTGTATCACGTAACGTAAAACATAAGACTAATTTTCAAAGAGCCCACACTGGAGAAACTAACAATAAGTGACCAAATAGAACAGGTGTTAATTTGTTTAGTGCTCCAGCCCCAGAAGTAACTTAGACGCAAAGCTGACCGGAAAAGCTAAACTTCTCTACTCAAACGTGTATTGATTTATTTTATCTATATGATCGGATCCATTGAACTTACAGATTTTTGAACTACGGAACATATTCAGTATGTCGAACATATTTCAATATTTCTCAGAACTATTCAATATTTCTCAAAATTATTCAGAAACACATATATTTTATTACTAGTAGCACTAAACTGAAACGATTCAAAAATCAAATACTTTTGAGAGGTTTCAGCGAAATTTTTTTAAAAGTTGAAGATAAAAAAGGGAACCTGAAAAATGCGTCCGGGTTGCGATAGATTCCGGTGTTAGACGATCCGTTGTTATTTCCAGCGTTACGTATCAAAGCCCGTGCCCGTGCTAATCCTTCTTCCAGCTTTTGCTTATGGCTTCTCGGCTTCGGAAACTCAGCCTGCCGCAGAGCAACAAATCCAAAAGTTAATCAAACAGACTCAATGACTCTTCATCTGCAATTGATCGGCACTTTAATAGTAAAATCGAGCGACTGATGTCAAAAAAAGAACTGAAATTAGCCAAAAAAAAACTCACGTAGTATTTCCGACTGCTCAGTTGGCTCAACCTTAACCGGCTCTCGGATCTCTCCGATGCAGCTGATTCGCCAGCCACAGCACTCGTCTGCAACAAAGCCGTCGGCAACATATGCTTCACTTCCGCTCCTAATCTTTCGTCCACACAGATCAAATCTCCGGAATATACAACGATGCCGACAATCGAGGCAGCAAACGCCGCCGAAATCAGCCACTCGAAGACTCTGCTTCTACATGCTCCGCAGCAGCCCGATCCTTCTCTGCCGCTATCCATCTCTCTAATTTAAAGTCTAGAAATGCTTATTAGAGCAATCAGCAGAGTCGGTTGTGTTGAAGAAGGCCTCGAAAATGATACGATCGGAATTCAGAGTTCGGATTTCTGCCGGAGAAATTTCCAGAGAGAGGAGAGAGAGACGGTTATGGTGAAAAGCGTGGGAATTGCGTCGAGTTCAGCGAAGCTGACAAATAACGTGAGCTTGAAATTCCTAAACGCCGCGTTTCGCTGCTTTACATTACATAGCGAAGTTAGTTAATCACAGTCTTGGATTAATCGATAGTAATAGGAACGTTAACAATCGAGCTTAGGTACACTCTTAATTAAGTAATTAATAACTTAATCTACATTGTACATCTGGATTTTGGCATTGAGAGCCTTCTAAGCCAAATCGAGTGCAAGATCATGCGCATGATAGCGAATAGCGAAGCAGGCCGATGCAGCTCAGAGTGTCTTTGCTCCAGCAGAGGACTCGTCCGCATTATCCGAAACTCCTGTCAATATGTACGTTGTAGAACGGCATTCAAGTGTGCAGGCGGTCGTCGGATGTGGCGATCGGAAGCACCAAGGAACGCCGGAAGAAGAAAGAAATCAGAGAAATCGGAAGTTGTATTTCTCAGGTTTTCCAACAGTATTTATACAATTACAGTTTTAGGTAATTACGTAACCAGTCCTCCCATAATTAATAATTACAAAACTGACCTAAACTAATTTCGTCTCAGGTCAATCAGGTTCCAATGTGAAATTGGATGGGCGGGCGACAGCGGAGCTGCTGTTGCTGGGAGCTTGATGGTCAACACGTAATGTTTGGGATGCTCTACACCGGAACAGCTACCGAAAACCCGCTCCAATCCAGATCGAGCACGTCACGAAATGGTAAGGAAATATGTATGCATCGGAGATTATAAACGGGACGCAACGTGTGAGAATGGCTGCGGCGACTTCTTACCTGAAGTGGCGGAGGCAGAACTTACTCTATATCATTAGGCTGGTGGAGTTTTTGAATTTGCGGAGGTGGTTGAAGACTTGGAGTTCCTTGTCCTTGTCTTCCCAGTGGTAAAAGAGGATCTGTTTCCCCTGGCCGTGGACACCTCATGCGAAGAACGCAAGGTAAGGTTGAAGCGGATATCTGGGGTGAGCATGGATTAGGCTTTCGCGGTTGAGGTAAAGCTCCGGTAAGAAAACGTCTCTGGAAGGTTTGAATCATTCTGAAGAGTTTGCAATCCAAAGGACTCGAATGAAGGCGCGGTATATACTCAGGTCTTCCGCGAGGAACATTGAGTGCCGAAGTCCAATAAAAATCTAAATTTGGTACTAACAGATTTCGGTGAGTTTGATTTTTATATAGCTTTGATCAAAGTGATCTTAATAGTCAATAGATTTGAATTCAATACAAATTTGAATCAGAGTACCCATTCATGGTAAGATAACTCGGAAATGATTATATCCTGCTCCGCGACGCCAAAAAAGAATATTTTCCCGAGACTCCGACTCTGTTGTAAGCGGCATGCTAGACAAGTGAACAATGTTGACAATGATGACAGGTAGGAAGCAGTGAGAGTGCCTTGTTAGGGGATTGTTAAAACCAAGAGAAAAATGGTTTTAAACACTCGTTATAACTTATACGGTTCATTTAGATTTAAACATTCGTAATAAAAAAATTTAGTTTTAACTACTCGTAAGAGACAGTTTTGTTTTCACTACCTATTCCACCACCCCTTTACATTTTATTTGGATTTAATCACCAGTAATACAAACAATTAGTTTTAACAATCTGTAAAAAAATATAAATTTTGCTTTCACCACCTACTTCAGCAACTATTCCAGCAACTTTAATTATATAATTGAATAATAAATAAGACATTTTAACTTGATTAATTCTTCCAAAATCAAATAACTGTATATATTTATGAAAATTAGTTTATATTAGATAATTTGTATTATATATTTGGAAAGAAATGATTTTTCAGAATATATTATAAATATTTATTCTCTAAGTCTATAGAAAGTTTCATTTTTTTGAGTTCTTGTGTACATTTTTTTTTAAAATAGAAGTTATTTTGAATTTTTTTATTATAAATATAATTTTTTTGATTAAAGTTGACTAAATAGTTACCGAATTTCGTAGGTGCTGAAAGAATTTTTTTTTTGTCTATTAGGATTGATTAAAATGAAATATTTGTATTACGAATGTTTAAATCTAAATGGACCGTATAACGGATGTTTAAAACTTTTTTTTTAAACAAATAGCAAATTTCCAACGGCGTTTGGGTGTGAAAAGGACAGTTAGGACTCTCTATCGCTCGAAAAAGAACTTTTCTATTAACTTACTTGGAACTCCAAAGTTACAAGAGAACTAAGCTACAAAAATGAAAAAGTGTTTGAAGGAGAGTGTTTCTAGACTTTTGGACAGGGTTTCACCTCTTGAAAAATCTACTTTTTGCCTTGGGGGAGTGCTTTATTTATAGGAAAATGGTGGTGACCTCTGCTTTTCGAAATGTCATCACTATGATGCAGCTTCATTGTTTCTTCAAAACGAAGCTCTTAGACTCTGAATCTTGATTTGACTTGAACATTAAAGTTGTAGATTGTTCTGTCCTCTTTCCAATGCACTTTGTTTTGTCGCAATCAGACATCGGATGCTCCATGTGGAGTGATTTTAAGCTTCGAAGGTCAGAACTGTCATTTTGATCTAGAAATCCACTCGATCGAGAAGAACTTAATCTCGATCGAGACAAATGCTCCTGAGGTTCTGACAAAAATCTCGATCGAGATTATTTTTGTCTCAATTGAGAGACTACCTTAGAGTTCGAATTAGTCCTTGAGGCCTACATGAGACTTGTAGAGCTTTGAGTTAGCTTTCTAATGCACTTGGTTTCAGCTCGATCGGATGTGGTATGCGCTCTATGGAAGCCTCACAAGGTCCGAAGGTCCGGAAGGTCCAAAAATTGCCGATTTTGCTCCTTTTGTTCTCGTTTTTGCTATGTTCTTCTCCAAACTTCTACAATCATCATAAAGACTGTTTTATACCTGAAATAACAATGTGCGTGTAGAATTTGATCGATCTTATATGATAAAAGCGAAGAATATAAGCAAATAGGTGTCTAAGTTATAGACTATTTTGACACCGATCAACAAGAAGGACACATTCATGAATGTTTCGCCCCTTGCTCCCATGCACAATCTAATTACGATTCCTCCAAATGACCCAAACCCCGATGACAATCCGTCATAGGGTATGTAAAAAGCCCTTGCCAACAAATGTCCAAAGCCATTCTCTGTAATTTTGTGAGTCCAAGCCGTATGCTCTACCTCCACACTCAATTGGCGCCAAAATGCTTTACTCTACCAGCAATGCTAAAAGAGGAGCTCCAAGGATTCTACATGAAAAACCGCAAAGACAGCATTTCAACAGATCGCCGCATCATCTCTTCCTCAGCTCCTTGAATACCGGTAGAGCTTGATAGAAGAATCTCCATGAGAGCAGTTTAACTTTCTCCGGCACCCCTATCTTCCAGAAGTGAACCCAGTGTTGTTGAGCCTGAGAGGTTTCGGAGGTCTCTGCATGATTGCAAGACGTAGCTAATTTCCAGTTAAAAGCCAATTTGTATCCTTCTTTCACAGAATACATGCCTGAAGTACTATTCTTCCATTTCACAGAGGCATGGTCAGAAGGATCCCAACTGATCCCATTAATGTAGATGTGCAAGACACTGCATAGCGATTTCCAGGCGTAGGAGCATTTTGTTTTTGGTCTGGCAAGAATGACAGTTTGTCCGGGGAAGTACTTGGCCTTAAGCACCTTGCTTACCAACAAATTTGGATGCTTGTGAATCCTCCAGAGCTGTTTCATTAATAACGCTATGTTGAGAGTCTCAAAACACCTTAAACCCAATCCACCCTTACTCTTCTCCATTTGCAAAATGTCCTTCCGAACCCAGTGTATATCTATATCCTTGCCATCATTTTCCCACCAGAATCTAATAGCTTTAAACGTCAGATCATTGCATAATGTGTGAGGAAAGCGGAAGCAGGACATAGCATACACAAGATAAGCTTGCACACAACTCTGAATTAGCGCATGTTTGCCTGCATTAGAAAGAAAGGAGGAGTTCCACTCCTGGAATTTCCCTTTCATTTTACCGGCTAACCAATCAAACATTTTGATTCTGCTTCTTCCAACCGAAAGGGGGCAGGCTCACGTATTTCGGAATTTCTCCAACTACACACATTTCCAAGAGATCTCCACCCAACCACAACATATTTTCTTCAATATTTCTGCTCTCGAGGATTTCCGATTTTTTGAGGTTTATCTTCTGTCCTGCAAGCGACTCGTACTCCTTCAGCAACTTCTTCAAGTTTATCAATTGACCCAGCTCAGCTTTCACAAGGATCAGGCAGTCATCCGCGAAAAGTAGATGGTTCAATATAGGAGCGTCAGGCGCTAGGCGGATCCCTTGCACTAAACGCTCAGGTTGCAATCTTCTGAGTTTTATTGGGAGTCATTCCTGACACAATACAAAGAGGAACGGGGGATAGGGGATCCCTTGCCTCAAGTTTGTAAAAGGGTCAGATTTGTATAATAAGCATATGTGGCTTCAAAATACAAATCCTCTCCTCCAACGCACTCGTCTCTATCTTCAAAATTATACAAATCAAGTTAGTGGGGTTTCATATGTACAACTCTCGGCTGGGTTTGTATTTGATGTTCACTTCATCTCTCCTTCGTATTTCCAGCCGATTCACTGTCGCCTTCCCCACATCTGCCGGTGTTATCCACCTCCAAGTACGTCCCTTTTCCCCCTTATCTCACCCGTCCACCGTCACCATCCCCACATCTGCTGGTGTTCGATTTCGGATTTAAAGATTGAGTTGTTGAAATCGATTTTGGGTGTGAAGCGTTGTGTTTGTGTTCAATTGTCATCATTTCTGCGGCGATTCAGTTTCTTTGAGGTCCAATTTGGTCCTGTGGTGGTTGATTGTGTTGAATTGTGGAGGAGCAATTTGATTTGAGTGAAGCGCTGGCCGAGAGAGATTCTCTGCGGCGATGGAAACGCCGGCGAAAGCAAATTTTCAGAGATCGAGTATATCATCTCCATCGAGGCCGCAGCCGAGTTCGGCATCGTTGAGGCTATGGCGACCACAAGCACAACGGAATCTTCGAGGTGGAGTGGAGGTGTTTCATTAGTGGTGGAGTGGTGTGATTAATTAGTGGTGGAGTGGAGGTGATTCATTGATTTGATTTTTAAAGGATGATTTTGATGAAGTTTGGAATCTGAAAAAACTGCAGTCATTTTGATTGGGGTGATTCATTGAGTTCTAGAGGTTGTGCGTTGATATGAGGTTGTA
>JAWWMW010000824.1:0-21903 GCA_035048345.1 Echeveria elegans
GTGAATAATCATTCCTTCTTCATGTGGTGTGAAGTTTCCTCTTTTGATCCCTGGCCTGAGGTAATTAGTCCACCTCAATCTGCAGCTCTTACTGCATCTTAGCAGCCCTATAAATGTCATTCACACCCCCAAACAAACTTGATTAGTTATATGAACTGATCAACCTTAATTGCACTCAGGTATTATGTATATTAAAGTAGCTAAAGAACATATGATTAATAAAATGTTGGCAAAGAAAGCCTTCCCGTCATATGCATAGTAAAACAAAGCAAAGTTAAGTATGGTTCACTAGAGAGTACTAATGACCGGTGTTAGTAGGAACTGAGCGCCAGTTTCCAGGACCATGTTCTTGAATGTAAGAGACCAATACAATGTCTTCCTCAGGTGTCCATGGACCTTTCTTCACACCATCTTTGTCACAGCATGGCGGTCTTCCCATAGGCCCTTCTAGAGAGAGAAAGGGAGAAAGTGTGGCCAGAGTCTGGAAGAGGAAGGAAGGCTTTAGGTTAATGTAAACAAGATGGTGAGATAGAAGAGAGTGATATATGAGACACTTATATATAGATATGATAGAGACTTAAAGAACATGATTTAAAGGGTTAGGGTCTGATCTCATTAAAATGTTGCTTTTCTATCATCATGCATATATGGCTACATAAATGAATAGAAATCACCTCCCTCGAGCTTGTTACAAGTAATTGATGTGTTTGAGCTACCAAGGGGCGTGACTCCTAATGCACTTTTTAATCTCTCAAAAATTAATGAGCGGTTGATCGATGATGAGAAATGAATAGTTCTCAAGTCAATGAAAAAGTCAGAAGGAGGAAGCAAGCAAGCTGGTGCTGAGTGGTGATCTTATTTATGTTCATACTCCTCACTTTAACATGTCCCTCTGTCTCTCATCTCCTGGATCATGTGTGTGTTTTCTTGGGCCACCTCATCAGCAATCTTGTGTTGTATTTTACTGTTAGTTGGGGATAGCTTCATTTCATTATTGGTCTCACTCTACTCCCTTGTTTTCCCTGAACTTTTAATAAGGTTTCATATCAGGGATTTTGTGAGCCTTTTTATAATATATAATCTGATTTGGTATGTATGAGTCTGACCATTTCAACTTGAAATTCCAGACTTCCAGTTTCTAGGCTGTCTGCATAACATTCATGTCTGTCTGCCTCCATCAGGTGTGTGGCCTGAGGGTTTGTTAAGACTTTAGACTCAAATCTCGTCTTTTCAGGAATTTCATTTAGAATGACTAGTGAAGTGCTGGACAGGTATAGTGTGTGACACTGCTCACCAACTTCAGCAGAGATATCTGTTGTGGCAAATTGTATATATTTTATTAAAATATACAGCTTTCTCTATATGGAGGCAGAGGTGTTCATAAATGTACTCACATCATACTTCAACAATACATCACAAACATTGCCGATGCGAAAATGGGAACTCAAATTACCAGGATTTGAGGATGTCAGTATTTGCAGTCCGTGTTCAGAGCTCACTTAAAGGAACTAAATTACAGTCATGCCTTGTTAACCATCTTTACCGCTGCAAAAAAACAAACAAGTGACTAAGAAGAGCTAGGAAGGATCAAAATAATGGAACACAAAAACTTATGGGGTTAGCCAATTGAAACCTGAAGCAAGTCCCATAATCTTAGCCAGTGAAATGGTATTCATTCATCATTTTGAGAAATGTGTGAAGCCCTGAGCGTAAGTCCCTAAGGCCTAATGCCTTTTAGGATGTGGAGGAAATCAATAGATCTTGAATAGCCCATGCTTTGATTGTGGCAACTACTGCCAGAGCAAAACTGATCGAGCATGCGAGTGATATAGTGCTTGACAATGTTTATTAATTCTTATTGCTGCTGAGAATAAATGCAAGCATAAGATTTCCATTGAAGAACTGATTTCTTGGCCAGAAAACACGCTGTCCAGCTACAAAGCATTCCACCATCAACTTTCCTTACTTTATTACAACCTAGAATAAAATGACTGTATGATATGTTATGTCAATATAGTTAGGAACCCCTGAAACAGATGTGTGTTCAGCATGGTCATAATCATTCTCAATGATTATCTTGAAGTTTCCTTGACAAAAAAAATCCATCTATATGATATCTTGAATTCAAGAATAAAGATATTATTTCCGTTCTTCTTGTTGAGCTAATGATATTGGAGAATATAGAGCTAGCAAGAAAGTACCTATTTCGATAACCAACCTCAACGATAAGCAGTTATCACGCGTCAGAAACAACTTAAGATGACAAAAAACACAACCAGTGAACTGGTAGTCGGTAGACATACCAAGTTTCGGCGGAGTAGTATTTTCGTTGCAAATTTGCAATTGATGAAGGCATGTCATGCCATAGTGTTTATATCTGGTGTGAAAGTCAAAGCACCCAAGCCATTCCAGCTGCAATACATTTCAAAATTATTACATCAGTTGAAATGTATTTATAAACCGCTACAAATTACAAAACACACATCAAGTTCGCCTGCAGGATGGACACCATAGAGACAGTGTACCGTTTTGTAGCTTGTTGAGTAGCCCTACAGAAGATAAACAAGTAGCCTTTCACATTCTGGAAACAGATTAGATCATGCATCGCCCAGTTCATCATGGATACAGTACATATAATACTCTACTACAGTAATATCCATAAATTAAAATCACCAGTGTGTATTGAAAACGAGGAACCACAAAGCCTTTAGTATATATCTTTCAATGAACATGACTAAGAACCATGTCTAAAAGGCCCGAAGCAGAATTTTATCAAACATGCAATCAATAATTAACAAAAGATTCAGAAAGCCCTGCATCAAAATCAAATAGCAAAAGTCATCCCCCAACATGACTTACGTGCTTTTCTTTCCTTAAAACAAACATTATTTTGTTACAACAATTCCTTAACTCCCAATTATAATACACAAAAGTGGTAACATCAGAAATCTCAAACCAATAACAACTAAATCTATAATCATTATACTACAGAACACAAAAATGACATCCTAGATACCCAAAATAAAATAGCTATTTTTGTTTTTTTTTCATTTCTACTGTGCTTATGATTTGCAAATGCATGATGCTCTTGATAAACTATGTTACCAAGTATCTGCTGATTTTCCGACTCGAATAACCACTGGGTTTCTCTAGAGTCAAAGCTTGAACATCGTTGAAAGCTTTTTCTACAAAACTGTATAATTGATTGTAGTACAAACAATAAACCTAACAAGATGGGCATCAACAATCTCCAACTCAACCTATGAGGACGTCACAAAATCCTCACAACTAATGTCAACATTACAAGCTTAACCAAAGCCTATAAAGAAATGGCCAAATGCCGATGACAGGAAAACAAATTAAAAATTCCCCTTGCATTCGAGGCAACATGATTTTTCAAAATGTTCGCACCGGAACACGACCCTAGTCTACAAAAAAAAAAATGGCGGCACCAGCAAATTTTATTAGATTGAGATCCAAATAGACTGGATCGTGGCAAGAACAAATAAGAGTTTGACACTCAAGCGCCAGTCAGGGTAATAGTCCAAATAGACTATCTTCAACACATGAATCGCCAGGTTTTCCATTCTCCCAGATATATTTAACTTTTTTTGATTGAAGATATATTTAACTTCAAATTTAAAAAAAATTCTAAACCACTAGGAATTACCGGAAACTTGACCCTACTACTAACACACAATGCAGAAAGGAAACTAGGTCAAATACTAAAGTCATCATTTCACTCTAGAAAATTATTTTGAAAGTGTAATAAGACTTGAAACTATGAGTATAAGCTTAAGACTCATTCATTATTGTTAAAACTATTTTTTAAAATTAAAAATAATATGTAAATATAATTTATTAATTATTTTTAAATTTTTTGTTCAGTTCAATTCAGTTTCAGTTCAGCTCAAAAAAACGGATCGACTTGAACAACATGAGGAGATGTCCCTCTCGTAGGGAAAAGTAACCTTTGTGGAATCAATGATCACATTCTCTATAAACTGGTATGATTCCATTCAAACGTTATTGTCTCCCGATTCTTCAAACTTATGATTACACTATACAATACGACTGCGTTTTAGAGGCGCATTTGGATTTCATCACTCATAATATACCATTTAATGTAAAATCGTCTCAATGAGAGAAAAAAAGAAGAGCAGAGAGCGACCGCAAGGCGCCATGTTACTACTAAACTCCTCTTCTTCTTCATCTTCCACCTCCATTCGCCGGGAGCCGCCGCCGGAAACCTACCACTCCTCCACCGCAATCGGATGCATGTCCGGCATCTTCCGCCTCTTCTCCAAACATCAACACTCCAATCGCCGCCTCACCTTCGGTACTATCTCTCAATCTCTCCATCGCTCCTCCTCCTCCTCATCTCGATTTTAATTCTGCTGAGATTTCGTCGCAGGGATTATTAAGGAAGAGAGTGGCAGATCGGGTAAAAAAACTGATAGCCTTGAGTTGGAGGATCGGAGCGGATCGGATGAAGTCGTCGATCCGAGGATAGTACTCACGACCAATTCGCCTCGCATTCCGACCACGACGACATCAACCTCCGCGTCGGCGGCGGAGAAGCGGATGTATCTGCTTGGAGCGCTGGCGAAATGCGATGAGGATTTGAGAGAACTGAAGAAGATCATCGAGGAGTTGAAATCGGATAGTATATCGGTGGAAAGGAATGCTGATGATGATGATGACGTCACGGAGTTCCGGAAGAAGAAGAATGAGTTGATTACTACTGAATTGATTAGCTGCGAGCAGCCAAGTCCAGTCTCCGTGCTTGACGAGGTACTGACTCGGTGGCCTCCGTTCAGCTACTGTGCCACGAGGAGTAGTAGCCTGCAATACGGTGCGTTTCGTCCTGTCATTAAACTCTGCTTTAGTTATTAGTCTGCTCTGGTTATATTAAGTAAACGGCATTAATGGAGATTACACATTAAAAGTTTCAGCCACAGTTATTTTATTGATGTTGTTAGGCAGTGCGGAGGGAGTGGGATTATTATACTTAGAACAGTAAATGTCTGGTCTGGCGGAATATTGCTTAACTTCGTCATACCAATAAACAAACACATTAATAATGTATTACTTGTTTATATGTGAATGAAGGAATTAAAGTAGCTTGGGATCCTGCAATACAATTTTTTTTAAGAAAAAAGTTTCTTCCCCAGTGAATTTTTTTTTTTTGTATTGAACAGCTAAAGTCTCTTTGACTTGTACGTAATTAATTGGGAAGGGTGATTAATTTCGGTTGGGCACTTTTGGCAATATTATTTCTCAAGAATTATGAACAAAATGAGTTATTAGCAAAATGAGTTAGTATTAGTTTTTACAAAACTAACAGTGGGTTCCGTGAATGTGTGTATTAGTAAAGTGAGTCAGTTACTGAGATAATTTATGTGTAGGATTGGCTTGATGGCTTGCACAGTCTTCTGTAGCATTATTCAAGTCCGTGATATGGTAAATTAATGTATTCTGTGTATGTTGTGGTTAAGAACTTATCTTTGACCGCTGATAAACTCATAATTTGATTCAATAGCTAAACACCATCATTCAGGCGGACAAAATGATGTTGTATTGTAGTATGTTTTTTAGTTGTGCTATCTGTAAAGTTAAGAACGTTAATGGCCTAAACTGGTAGTAAAATTGTGGAGGTGGTCCATGAAGCATCATTTTTTATTTGATCCCACATTCTTTCCCTTTTTCCCTTTATTTTTCTCACTCGTGACTTTATTTTCATTGCCAGATACACTTTACAGTTCATAGACAGTTATACATATCATGGTAAGAAGAGAGTTTCACATACTTATGGCATGACTCTCAATGATGATCATTTATTAATGCAACAGGAAACTTTCAACAGCAGCAACAGATAAAGAAGATAAACAAAGTGGAGTTTCTGGGATCCCTTCATTTAATAAACATCCAACAAGTTTCTCAGCACGGCAGCAATCTCAGGAACTCACCATTGTGGTGCAGCAGAGCGATGGTGGAGACTCTGGAAAAGGCTTGCAGTGAGATGGCATGGGGTGAGAAAAGGGAGCAAGGGAGGATAGGAATGGCATTGCAGGAACACATCTATGGAGATCTGATCAACGAGACTGTCAAGGAGGTCATGGAAATTGGCAATATGCACTGTGCACAGCATCTGAAACTTTACTGCATAAATGGGAAATTGCATCGCCGTGGATGTCGGAGGAGACTTTCTTACTAATGCAAGTTTTTAACTGGAGTGTTAGTTCTTTTTTTTTTAGCGAAGAGTGAGATTTGGAGCTTCAATCAATATGATGTTATGATAATGATAGACAGTTGAGTTAGAAAGGTTACGGACGGAACAGAACAAAACACTAGTCATTTGTTGAATAGAAATTGTGTGCAAAAAGCTACTACTCGACGTTTGTTTGAAACAGTGTTTAACATGTAAACAACTAAACAAGTATGTGACGGATTGCTGAAAGAAAGCGAATTCATGAGGCTGGCCACAAGCGAGCCCATTCCGTCCAGCCCACTCGTGAGATTTAGTTTAGTGAGCCGTCAACGTTATGCATTCAAAGTTGACTAAAAGCTCACCTTGTCTCTCGCTCTCCACATTCAACTCGGAGCCATCGGAGGAGGCAACGGTCACGATCTTCTGGCACGTATCTAAGTCTGATGAATAGATTGCTAAACTTGTGGCTGACAGAGCATGTGCATTAGTTGATTAAGATTTGAGATAGGACATGTACCTTTACATTACACCAATGATATATTGGACTGAAAGTTAGTCCACTCGGTCAAAAATCTGGACCTTCTCACGACTCAACCAATAGTCGGATCATGAATATAATAAGGGTTAAATGCAATAAAAGTGCATTATAATATGTAATTTTGTAGATAAATGGTATTATAACTGATAATTGCAGATGACAAGTATTAAAAATACTTTGTTAACGAAAAACAAGTAATCGTCATTTTCTTACTTGTTTTTCGAAGGGTTCCACCAGTCCGTTTTCTACGTTCCACATACTGTTGCATTTGTTTTGAAGCGTATATTCAAAAATCGTTGGCCGATTTTGATTTCGAGATTGTGTGATATTTCTTCTTAAATTTCACAAAAATATTTAAAATATGATTATTTATTAAATTTCGAGATTATTTATTGTTTTGAAATTTAAAAGCTTTTTAAAACTTTGGATTTGGGTTGAAATATAAGTTTCTATGGATATGGAATTAGTTTATTTTAAAAAGAGAACAAATGTTGTTTCGATTGGAGAATTAGAAAGTTTCAATTGAGTTCTGTCCATATTTTAGAAATTTATATAGTATGGACCGTTAATTGGAAAATTATGGTAGTTCAGGTACCCATTTTGAAAAAATTTAAAATTAGATCGTAAATTGGAAAGTCATGATAGTTCGGGTAGCCATTTTGGAAAAATTGAAAGATATGACCGTAAATTGGAAAGTCATGGTAGTTCAGATACTCATTTTGGAAAAATTAAAAGTTTGCACCGTAAATTGGAAAGTCATGGTAGTTCGGAGACCCTGTTTGTCTTTGTCCCTTTTATTTATGAATAGTGATTGATCCATAATAGTGCGTTTTATAAATTATTGATAATGAAGTGGACATTCGATCGGAAAATAATGACAGATTCAATCCATTGTCCACTGTCTGGATAGCCCTACAATTTTTTTTTTATTGAGGGTATTACAATTGAAATCAGGTAGAACATGTAGCATCTAACCTATTACAATAACATGTTCAATAACTCTATCTAAACTTCATGGTAGACATCAATCTTCTGCACACTTAAACACGGACCGCATCGGGCTCCTCTACCAATGAACAACAACTTCACGCCACCAACAACATATTACTTGAGCACGCATTCGCACCTAGGCGGGAGAAATAAATACCTTCCACATCTCATTGTGGAAAGAAATAACAAACCTTCCACATGTACTATTTATGGAAAGAATCATGTCATGCATGTATGGGGGTTTGAACCTTAACTTTGGAATTTCAAGACAAAGATCTCAACCAATAGACCACTACCATGTTGTCAAAATTTAATCTTGACTTTGGCAAGAATCAATCCGGCTAGCCCTACAATAAAAGCAATTGTTTTATAGAGTGTCTCGACACTTGATCTTTATTGGCGGCCTCGCTTTAAATTAAATGAAGTACGTCAAATGCAAACAAAATATAAAAGTGTAAAATAAAATAAATAAATAAATAAATAAAAGTTGAAACAGGAAGGGAAGCAGAGTAGGGACTAGAGAGCATCTGCGGTCAAGGTCAAAACTATTCTCTTCAGAAACGATCCAACTTTTTGTAGGAATGGCCGAGCAGCTTACAGACGATCAGATCTCCGAGTTCAAGGAAGCCTTCAGCCTATTCGACAAGGATGGCGACGGTACTCATCTCTTTCGTATATATCTGTCCATTTATGCCATTTGCTTCTCGATCCGACACTTAATTGTTTTTGCGATTAGGGTTAGAAAGCTATTTGTTAAGTTTCTTTTTGTTCCATTTCATGACTAGCTCAGATCTGTCTGCTGCCAAAGCTATTGATTCTCAAATCGGTCTTCAGGGTTGTTTTTATGAATTTATGACTTTGCCTGTTCGTATATGTACTCTACCGTGTTAGATTCATGTATTCATCAGGATTATCTGGATTGTGATTTTTTTCTTAAAGTTCGTTCATATTCGGTGTCTAAAGAAAAGCATATGCTGCGCTGGGTAGCAGTAGGATATTCATTTGCTTCTGTCTGATACTCAGATGCTTACATAATTTAGTGTTCTTGACATTGACACTCTAACAACTCTCAACTATTATCATCGGGGACCTTTCATCTGCTTCAATGAATTTGATTGGTCTTATCTTATTATTGTTAAAATATATTATCTGGTTGCATATTTGCCTTCTGAATCGTTACATTAGGTTGGAATTAGGATCTTGCAGCTCGCGTGTTGCCTTTTTTTGTTGATATGTATATATTCTTCTTTTTGCATTTGATGTTTGTATGATTCGCCGCAGGCTAACACTAATAAATTAAGTTTAATACGCTCCCGCCGAGTTTGTATGGCTAAATGCGATGAGCATTATCTAGGGTGAGTAGAAACAGTGAGGATTACATGTAGTGTGTCTGTATGGTTTTGAAGGCTTGCTTCCTATGATAATAATTCAGCAAAACACCTGTGGCGATTTTCATTTGGTTTAATGAGTTTGAATGGTCTGTTAATACTGGTGAACAAAAATGTCATGTATCTCATTTGCGTATCTGTCTCATATTGTAAGGCTGGATGTGTGTCTGTCTATCTGGGTTTAAACCTTGGAGCTCGTATCTGGCCTATTTGTTTCCCAAGTTTTTGAACTTCTTTTAGCACTTGATGTGTATGTGATCTGCAGCTGGCTATACTTTGTCATTTTCTTCTCCAGGTTGTATCACAACCAAGGAACTGGGAACTGTGATGAGATCATTGGGCCAAAATCCAACTGAGGCCGAGCTCCAGGACATGATCAATGAAGTCGATGCTGATGGTAACGGAACCATTGACTTCCCCGAGTTCCTCAACCTCATGGCAAGGAAGATGAAGGACACCGACTCTGAGGAGGAGCTCAAAGAAGCATTCAGGGTGTTTGACAAGGACCAGAATGGTTTCATCTCTGCTGCTGAGCTGCGCCACGTGATGACCAATCTTGGAGAGAAACTCACTGATGAAGAAGTCGATGAGATGATAAAGGAGGCAGATGTTGATGGTGATGGTCAGATAAACTACGAAGAGTTTGTCAAAGTTATGATGGCCAAGTGATCTTGCTGCCTTTCCCAAAACATATATTGAAGTGTGGTTTGTTAGAATTGTGTTTTGGGCCTATGTTTCCATTTTGTTTGCTTCCTTCCCCGCCGTTATTGCTGTTCGTGAACTTACGCCAAACGTGTTACATAATGTGTGTGACATTGTGGCTGTGGTGGATTGGCAATGAACACTTGATTTACACAATTTATTCCTCGTGTGTTGTACTTCATTTAGCCAACCAACTCGCAAAGATGCGGAAATGTTTTTTCACAGTATTTTAACAATGATTCTTACCTTGTGAGTTTGACAAAGCATAGTGTGAGGCTTGACTGTTATTTGTTAAGCAGGGGAAGCTGAGCGCACGTGGACACGGTAAACAGCCTATTATCAAACCAAACACCAGAGCAAGGGATAGCTGAAGAAGGATAGTTGAGGAACGATGCTGAATGGTAGGTAGCATCAATGGCCATAAATACTTGGCACTTGATGACTGCCCTTTTTCTCAGCCTCATTCAGTAATCAGTATCAGGTCTGATTGCAACAATGACGCGAGACCATGTAGTGTAAAAGCCGCTGGAGAAGGATACCAAGAAGAAGATGGAAGATATTGTGCCTTCATGGATTCAGAACCAGTGGTGCATTCATCAAGAAGCAAGTAAATAGGATCCCTCCATCTTTGCAGATTTCAACTTGGTATGTATCTGCTGGCACTCAGTGTTGACTATGCCGTCAATTGCCTGCTCAAGTTGTGTGCTAATGTGGAAGTATTTCACACGGACTTTCCCGACGGAGGATATCCTGCAGGAGGCAGTGCATTTCTCGACTTTGTGACTACATCACAGTCAAGGGCCCCTTCCATGGTTTGCTTGGCTTCTCACAAGTATGAATCCCTTGTATTCTTTTCGTTAATGCATGTCCATCGTACAATACAATTCAAAGTTGAACAGTTTCTGTAATATTGTGTATTCTCATTACAGATTTTGTCATGATTAGGGAAATAGCCTAGCAGGTTTGCTGTTGGGATACCAAGCACAGGTAAGACCTTCTACCCATCTCGAATATTGAGCATATCTATCTGTTGGAACTGTTTGGTTAACTCGTTTTGTATGTTGTGTGAAATGACTAGGTGAAGCTACTGAAGGATCATCCTCCATTCAAGTTGTTTATAGCGGTGTCAGGATCAAAGTTCCGAGCTCCTCAAATCGGTTCACTTCATTGGGGAAAAGGATTGGCTGAAGCTGCCCTCTGAAGAACTGGCTTCTGCATTTGTGAATCCTCTCATCATTAGGCACCCACAAGGTCACACTGTCCCAAGATTATGCCTGATTCTTGAACTTCAAGTCTTTGTCTCTAAAAAGTTACACCATTCCTTTTGTATTATGATTGCTTATTGAGGATGCTGTAATGTAATGTGTGTTATATCTGCAGATGAAGCTGCGGTGGAGAAGATGCTTTGCATGGACTACTAAAATCATGGCAGATAATGATAAAGCTGCAAATGCTGAGAACAGGCAAGAGAAAATGAGTGCTCCTGAAGCTGATAAGAAAGATAAGGCTGCACCGGCAGATTCTGACGAAGCAAGCGGCAAGGCAATTATTGAAACTATTAGTAGTATTACTTGCGAAAAGGAGGCGGTTATAGCTGCTTAAGAGTTCATGATTTTGTCACTTTCGTCCATGGAATTTATCTTATGTTCAACAGTATATCTCATGATATTAATCCAATTCACTTCGGGTCAGTTCAACTCATTACAATTCGATCACTTGAAAAATAAATTTTGAATGACATAAACATATTGTTTGTACACCTAAGGCAACAAGAGACTCAATGAGATTTTTGTTCAGTCAATTTTCAAGGGGAAAAACTGAACATCTCTCGAAAGGGTTCTAAGGAAACTGAACACGAACAGAGATGAAAATCTAGATACACAAAACCCAATTGGAGTGTTTTCACAAACTTACAAAGAAAATTCTTACAAAACAGCAAAATGTGCATAGATGATCTTCTTACTGTTTGAATGTGAAGTATCAGTGTATACACTTGGAGAACTAACTTTACTTCAGAAGTTGTAATGGCAACCGAAAATGGGAATGTTCACCTTGGGGCCGGGACGCAGTAAACAATATGTTCATGGCGGAGACCTGTGAAAAGGGAAATTTTAGAGTGAGTTGGGATGTTGGGTGATTTTGTATGCAGCAAGGTATACGAAACTTGAAATCCATAAAATTAGTCTGCTTCAAGGTTCAAACAAGTGAAGGCTATTTGTCCCAGTGTACCCCATTTTAGATTATACAAGAAGCTTGAAAGTGCCTTCATATCAATATATGAACTGGAGACCACTATTGATGAATAGTTCGTTTGAGGAAAAAAAATGAGTTTTGAAGGTAGTATGAGGATTCTTGTATGGAAATTGGTACCTTTATTGTCGATAATCTGATGAGGGTCTCTTGATTTTCTCATCTGCATTCACAATTGAAGATGCACCATCAGCTTCACTTCCTGTATTTGATTGCCGTACAGATAAAGTGTCACTTCCGGTCACTGATTCCCGAACAGATCCTTTTCCCGATTCATCGCTAAATAAGAAATCGAACGGAGTTTTACCATTAACATCACTTCGCTTTACATCATCTTCCAAGTCATCATAGTCCAGGTTTCGTAATATTTCTGGAATTGAATAGCTGCTCTCTTCACCAAGTTTAACACCCATTTCGATATCAATCTTCTCTTTAGGGGCAGCCATATCTCCCCCAATATTGGCTGTCGCTGAACCAGGAAATGGGGTGTCTACGTCCGGCACAAATGACCTGAAATGGTTTAGTGATGGTGGTATCCTGCTGAAGAATGTTTCGATAATGTTGGCCAGGACTCCCTTGCTAAAAGGATTATCCTTCTTGTCATACCGGTACCGGAAATTTTCATAAGTTGTCTGCATGAAAAGCAAGCAGCAAATAATCAGAATAGATTCTTCAATCATAAGTCAAGATATATTAGTATCATAGTTGTCCATGCTTTTACACCATGTCAGTTATAGATATTGGCCATTTATATTGAAAAACTTTATTCGGACAATAAGAAATATTACAAACGACAAGATCCATCACGACTGATAATGGAACAAGTACCTGGTTTGTGCAAATCAGATAGAAGTGGAAGCAGGTGAGCCCGCCAACAAACCATACAGCAATGAAGCAGTATACAATCAAAAAGTCTGAAATAATATCATGTTTCAGAGCTCTCCAAGCTGTACCGTATCTTTTGGTTTCAAGACTGATACTGACGCAAGACATCACGAGCACATACAAGCACAATATGGTTGATGTTGATATAAACATGAAGAAGAACCGATAATTTCTCTGCAGGAAAAAAGTGTCAGTGAGTTACGAATTTCAGAACCGAAACTGGTGCAAAAATTCAAAACAACCAATAACTTGAGGATAAAGAATGTATGAATATGTTTGGAAGTTGGAAACTAGATAAAATAATTACAGATGAAGTCTTACAATTCCAATGCACTGGCCGACCCATGGACAGTGATGATCAAACTTTTGAACACAGTTGTTACAAATAGAGCAATGAGATGCACGAAGAGGGCGATAAAGCAGACATGTGTCACAGTACTTCACTTTTACTATATGGCCATTCACAACCACATCTTTTGTCCGAGGTATTCTCAAGTGAGGTGTCCGACCGCTGACCCATTCCATAGAGGGGGTATTAGAATCCAATATGTCATCATTTTCTGGAGGCGATAAGTTTCTTGGGACAATTCCAGGATCTCCACCAGATGTCAAGAACAAAAACAACAAATCCTGAGATTACAAAAAGAATTTTAATGCTCAGCAATACGCCACATAGTGGTAATACTCCAAGTATATGCACATTCAAAATATAATAGCAAAGTGATTATGTATACATACCAAGAGAGCGAGAACTACTCCCACAATAAATAGAGGAAGCCAATTACCGAAATACAAAGCATCATGATGTATCCTCCAGTACAATTTTACACAGAAGGCCACTGCAGGCCCTGCAATCAGAAAAGTGGATAGAAACAGTGACGCAACATCCGGGCCAAAGACCAGCCTCCCACTGCAAAAGAATTTCTGAAACACCAACAAAAACAGCTAGAGAATTATTTTTCATAAATCCTAAGAACAGAGCTGATGGATCATATGCGCCAGTCACTTGACACCAATAACAAAAGACAACCACATACAGTAACACATATAAAACCAATCCCCTACCTCTAGCTTCAAAATGTATCTCGTTGACTACATGCTGCCTATCCATATTACAGCCAAACATTTACACATATATACAACAAAATATCATTTGGGACAAATAGATGATACCAAAGTGTCAGTTCAAGAAATCCAGCCGGCAAAATTTTCAAAAGGCACCAATGATATACACTTCTCAACTAATAAAAAAAATTACTTCTAACATGTAGTAGGAATCATAATCCTAATCTTTACACAATTATTGATCTGTTTAGCTTGTTATCCAAAGTCCAATATAAATGAAGGTTACAACTTAATATAATAGGAGTTATAAAAGATCATACAACTGATTCATTCAATCAAGAATATACATACAACCGATCATGCACATTCACTTAAGAACAGGATCACACAAAATGTTTCAAGATGAACAGAAACAGTCATATATATACAAACCAAATTCACCAAATCTAAATGTCTCAAAAAAGAAAAGAAAAAACATTCCAGTACAAGCTAAAACAAACTTACATTGCTTCCCCTCCAAACTTGATAGAGCCTCTTAGGTTTGTAAGTCTCAGACATTCCAACAACAAATTCAAATCAGAAACTCACAAAACCCAGAGACACCTGAAACGCACACCTCCAAATCAAAAGCATCAACCTTTCATCAAACACCTTATGTGCAACGGCAAAAAGACCAGCTTTTGACGATCAAACAATGACGATGCGATTGAATAGCCAAATGGGGTCAGGTCAACGTGAAGAATGGTCAGATAGATTGAGAAATAGAGAGAGGGAAAGAGTAGGACTAATGGTTTTGATCTTGGTCGGATTCAACACCACTAGCCTCTCTTCTTTTTTGTTCACAATCTGCTTTCTGTTGATGAATGAAATGGAATAAATATTTCTAATTTCTGGGACGGATTGTACAAAGAGGAGATCGATGATGGATGGAAAGAGAAGGAAATTGTGTTGCTGAGAAAATATGAAGCTTTTCTTTGTTGTTTTTTGTTTTTTTCTCTCTCTTCTGGCAAAATGGACAACGGTGATCCTTGTCGGAGACAGCAAGTCCTTTTCTCTCTCTTTCCCGGCTTCATTTTCCGATTTTTATTGAAAATAATGTCATTTAAATAACTTCTCATTTTTTACCATTTAAATCCTCAACTCAGTTTGATCATTTAAATAATTAGCTTCTTAGTTGATTTTTAAAAAATCTTAAGTTTATATTGACTTTATCATTATAGGCATCAGTTAAGCCTATGATGACAAATCAATATAAACTTAAGATTTTTTTGAAAGTCAACTAAGAAGTTGATGATTTAAATGAGCAAAACAGAGTTGAAAATTTAAATGAGCAAAACTGAAAAGTTAAGGATTTAAATGACAGTTTTTCCAATTTTTATTCACATTTAATTTTTCAAAATATGTAAATTCGGACAAAATAATTGACTTTGTTGTATACTTTCGAGAAACCAGATTCTGTTTAACTGTCAAAAATATTAAATTAAAATCTGTTATTATTATCGTTCTTGTAAAACTAAATTACTTATTAAATAGTATAGTGTCACTTAATGAACTTGTTATATAAACTACGTGATTTTTGGGTTTCAATTTGTTTTTGTTGCAATAGAGTTGTTATGATGACGTTTTAAAGTATCGGTGATTGTGCTTTAATGAAAGCATATGTATTTGAATGGAGTATTATCCACCGGTGGCGAATTTAGAAACTTATAATTAGTTTGCGAAAAAATTATATGGTACATTTTTTTCATACACTAAAAGTGACTTTGTTTATTTTAAAATTAAAAAAAACTAAGTCATCAACAAACACAATTATATCATTTTATTCATAGTGAAGATAAACCGAACTTGCTTGTTTTCATATTTTGAAAATGATACATAATCAACAGTTTGTTTCGTGCGTTCTCTTGTGACGCACAATAACTTTATCCATGCTCGTATGTCCTATTTAATGTAATAAAAAAATTATATAAATTCGTAAACAATTTGCATAAGAAATATATTCAAACAAAATACAAAACAAACCAAGTAATAATTAATGAGTAACAACTGACCTTAATCGGTAACAATTAGCAAGTCAACTTTTATTTAACAAATCTCACCCCAACCGCCAAATAAACAAGTGAGATTTTCAAGTAATGAAACATATCGGAAAATATGATGCAAGATTGTCTGTTGTGACTTGTGCGCTCTCAATATTTCTCACTTACAAGTTGAGGACTTCCGCAGTGCCACCCCTTCTCAATTCTCATATGATTACGTCCGCTCAATTAAATTTACTATCTTAATTCTAAATCGTAATTCACACCAATTTTAATCACACATTCCTTGTTCAGATATCAGAAATTTCATATCACAAAATATGAAATTTTTGATATTAATGTTGTTTTTCACAAATCAGAAAAATCAATTTGTCATAAACGTGCTGTCACACTTTCACTCACTTTAAAATTAAAATATATAAAAAACTTACAAGTCTTTCTCTTTCCAATAATCTTGTTAAGGTTTAGAGGAAAAAATTGAATAAAAGGCTGATTGAAGATATAGAGGGTAATGTGTATAAAAATGAATCCTGAAATAGAATATGAAGATGAGAATGGAACAATGTGGAGGGGGACTAAGGTTGTGCTTGTTTTCTTTTAGTTGAGATGCACTTGTTGCCTGTTTGCTGTACTGCAGTTGGCAATTGGCATTTGCCAAAACTAAAATATAAATCGCCAATATGAACTCTGATGCTTCTAAGGTAACTGACTGTATCTTGCGATGGATGGATCGGAAGGAACTTTGGAACTGGAAAAACATGAGAAATATGTAGTTTTGTTAGGCTGTAGTATTGCTGGTTTACAGTCACGTAGGTAACTTGATCAAACACTAGCATGAAAAAGTATCCGACAGACATCATGATAAAAATTTCTTTCTTACTCGAGCAATGTAATCCCCCAATAGCATACACAGCATATCGTTATGTGGCACATTCAAGAGGTTACAGCCTGCAGGTCAGTTTAAGTTGTTCAGAATCTGAATTGTTGTATGAAATTTGAGATATGCGGTATCCATTTGTATACAATTAGTATCTCAACAGGTTGTATGCTGGCAATTCTGTCACATTTGATATGTCTTCAAGGGCAAGGGCAAGTTCACGTTCCAGTTGTGTTCTTATATCTTTCGAAACCTCCTGTATAAAACAAGTTTTGTCAAATATAAAACACTTTTCTCAAGTGTGGCGGTAAGGAAATGGAAAATATATTCTGATTTAAATCACATTAAATTGCATGTAAGAAGCATGTTTTGCCAGCCACTGAGCATCCATCATCTGAAATGCAATACAGTAGAGGTGGTCGAATGCCATTTCATCCTCTTTCAACATCTCTACAAACCGAATCCCAGCAACATTGCGAGGAATGCCTACCAAATATCAAAAGTTCAGTGTGCTATGTTTATAGAAACAACTGCACTGTTTACATTGGAATTACCTGACTTAAGATCTAACATTTTTGCAAGCATATATGATATGTTACTGCAAATGGATATTCCCACTCGGCTCTTTTTCAATCTTGTTTGTGCAGCAATCTCTGAAACGGATCCTGTTTGTTAAAATCATGAATTCATGATCATTGTTTGTGCAGCATGTCCTGACTTGCCATTAGAAACACATACACTGATCATTTTACATGCAGCCTATCTACATTTGATAGCTTTAGGGTCAGGTCAAGATCACACTCTCAAAAGTTTAATTGCAGAATGAAAATAAAATGAGGCAAAAATATATGTAAGTGAAATTATAAACCATGGAAAATAACAGGAGCAATACAGTGCTACTCGGAAGCGAAGAAAACATACTGGATATTTTCTAGCAAAAAAGACAAGATTTTCCAGGGATATAAATCCTCCACCCATACCTAAAATCTGTAGAAGGATCAGAACCCTGCCAACCCATGTCCTTCCTTAACTCTGACTTCAAGATGTCACCTTCTTAGAGCTAGAAGTCTGACCTCCTAACAAACACAAAAACAAGGTCTAATCTTGAATACACGCATTAGAGGAACAGTGTATACAGAAGCTAACAGAAAAAGCACACCTGCAAGGCGGTGAGCGTAGGAACAGCATTCCTCTTCAGCCTTTGCTGCGCACGCGAAAGAACTAAGAAGTCTTCCCAGCACCGATCCAGACTCAAAAACTATTATCATCATAAATCAACTAAATACTCAATCCATTCAGCTTAAACATCCTTTCACAGACCTTAACCGTTAGCTCAGCTACTACTAGTTCAAATAAATTAACATTAAAATAAAAAGACTCTCACCTGAAAATTGAGTCCACTGAGATATCACATTTGACAAAAGCACAGACCAATGAAGCTCCTCCTTCCTTTGATCATAATCTTCATCAATGTTCCCGAGCCCTGTAAAAAATCAAATTGTAAAAACCAAGCAAAAATAGTCACGAGCGATTCCGATAAGACAAACATTTAACAATTGAAATTTGATGGATTTGTTGAGACCTGAAGCAACGGTTTTTCTGTACCGTCTGAAGGAGAGGAGTCTAAAGTTTCGGAATTTTTACCATCGACCTCTCCGTGATGAAGAAATATTCTTCGTAAGCTGACGGATAAAGCCAGCAGACAACCTACGAAATGCGGTCGGTGGACCGCCATTTCCGATTTCAGATCGCTAGCTGACATGATTTGGTGGCCCTTTGAGGAGCAAAAGCACCTGTCACATTTTGTTTTGACAATTTTTTTGTCCGTCATTGGATTTTGTTTCTGCATTTGGAACTTTGATGCTTAATGTGCGAGATTGTGGCAATAGGAACTCACGACACTTATGTCGGTTCATATTCACAATACTCGCTAAACCTATACACAATTTGTCAACAGTGCTTCAAATGTGAGTTCACATTTTGTAGTAATCTATTGAAACGTCATTCCGAAAGCCATATATATTTTTTTGTCAAAAAAAGTTTGGATAATTCATAACACTAATAGAGTACAAGGGAAATATATGCACATAATTGACCGGAAGGCCTTTGGAGTCTGGACTCATATCTATCCGTACATCTCCAATAAGTTGGACTGGTTGAATTTCCGCACATTCCCAATTTTTTGGGCCCTTGATCGTCAATATCATGGGGTCACTCCGTGACTATGGAATATGGATCATAACAATGCATTTTCGTGAGAAGTTGGCGACTCTTGGTCGTCTCGGGGATGCCGCTAACGCTTTAGTCAGTGGAGGAGTTTTGGCGCGTTCACAAGAGTTGGTTGGGGACCTCGCTCGTATGCATCCGCATGCTCCACTTCCGGCAGTTCCCCCGGGGCAGCCTCCGGCTTCGTTAGTGCCTTTGTGGGAGGATGTGTGGCGTGCGCTGCAATCTTTTCCGAAAGGGTCTGCCGGTGGGCGGGATGGACTTAGGCCGCAATTATTATTGGATATGCTTCAAGGTGTTGTTAATAGGGAGGAGGAAGTCTTTGTGCAGTCAGTTTTCACGGCGCATGTCGTGCTTTTGCTGAGTGGTGGAGCGCCCCTTTGTTTGGCTCCGCTGCTCATGAGTGCGCCGATTACTCCTCTTTCGAAGTCTGGAGGAGGTGTTAGACCGGTTGCTGTATGGGAGGTTTGGCGTCGGCTGACGTCAAAGGTGGCTTTAAGGGCGGTGAGCGCCTCAGCTAGAACTTTTTTGCTGCCTTTTCAGCTGGGTGTAGGGGTAAAAGGAGGAGCAGAAGCCATTACACATTCTTTGAACCATTTGGTAGCGAAGCAGTCTGATGATGAGGAGTTCGGGGTTTTGAAAGTTGATCTTACTAACGCTTTCAATTTAGTCAGCATGACAACTTTTTTAGAAGGGGTGCGTCGACATTTTCCATCTCTGAGCTCTTGGGGTAGAGTATTGTTATGGGTGTGAGGCGATGCTTTTTATTGGCGAATCAGTCATCCATAGTTGTTGTGGGGTACAACAAGTGGATCCGTTGGGTCCTTTACTTTTTTCCATTGATTTGCAGCCTTTAATCCGTTTATCGCTCAACACTTGGTACTTGGACGATGGTGTGCTGATGGGGCATCAAGATGATCTGTTGGCATCAAGATGATATTGATACCTCTTTACATGAAGCACTGCCATACTTTGAAACCACCTATTCCATGTATGAAGTTTGGTGTATTTTTAAATAGAACTTATCTCCATTCATCTCTATCATCACACCAAGATTTTTCCTAGCATTTCTTAGATCCTTCATATCAAAAGCAATACTCAGTTTATTCTTAAGTTCTCTAATTACCTTCATAGATTTACACACAAGCAGCAAATCATCAACATAGAACAGAATAAAAACTTGGCAATTATCTATATGGAGAAATAACAGCACCCTAAACCCTATACCCTAAACCTATACAATGATTTATTAAGCAAGCAACAATAATTAGGATACTTAGAAGCAATAAAACCTTCAAGCTGACGCATATAAATTTTTTCGTCTCAGTCACCATGAAGAAATGCAGTTTTTACATCTACCTGTTCTAATTATAAATCATAACATGCTACCAGTGACAAGATAATCCTACTTGTCATAAACTTAACTATAGGTGAGAAAATCTCATTATCCCTTCCCTCTAAGTAAAGCCTAGGGGAGAGCACATTTTCCGTTTTCCCATTTTTTTCATTTTTTTTCTCGTCCCGTATTACCGTTTTACCGAAAAAACGAGAAACGGGAAATTTCCCGTCGGTAAGTCGAAAAAAATGGGAAACGGTAAAAGTTTTCGAAAATGGAAAATTCCCGTTTTCCCGTATATATTTATTATATATTTAATTATTTATATTTTAAATTTTATCAAACAAATTAGTATTAAAATCAGAGATGTTATATGTATTAGGGATGTTAATATTATTTGTTATTTATTAATCTCACAAAATGTCTTATTTTTCTCTTGTTTTATGTATTTGTAATAAAACATGAATGAAAATAAAATAAATAAAATATGTTATATGTATTGTAAATGGAAAAAACGAAAAATTTCCCGTTTTCCCCGTTTTTCACGGGAAACGATTTTTTTGGGTGGAAAAACGGAAAACGGAAAAGCGGAAATTTTCCGTTTGGTCTACACTATTAAAAGCCCTTAGAAATTGCACCGGCGTTCGTCTGCGCTGCTGGCCAAGCTGTGGACCTGTACTTAGACAAGTCTGCAGTTCGAGTCGTCGAGGGAGCTGTGCATGAGACCACTGCTTTACTGGAGCAAAAATGGAACAAGATACTTTACACAGGTACATATGTAATACATTCAAAGATTCGTATTTTTTGTAGTTTTAGTTTTTAGCTAAGGTTATACAATCCCTGGCCAGGGAGCTGGAGGATTGGTGATGGCTGCGGCTGCGAAGCACCTTACGCCAGTGGTTTTAGAACTTGGTGGGAAATGCCCTGCAGTTGTTGACTCAAATGTCAATTTAAAAGTAAGTACATTATTACGCGAATTTAGAGCATCATAGAATTAGTCGTGAATTGGAAGACTTGTTTGTGTTCCCTAGGTTGCGGTGAAGAGGATCATCATAGCAGGGAAATGGGGATGTAATAACGGACAAACCTGTGTTTCCATCGACTATACATAACTACTAAAGAATTTGCACCAAAGCTGATAGAAAGGCCTGTAGCGCGGTCTGACTGCGTGCTTCGGGGAAAATGTGATAAGTCCAAGGACATATTTTGCGTTGTGAACTCTCATCAGTATCTCAACCAATAGTACACCCAGTCGGCGATCCGGACCTTCCCACGATCCAACCAATAGTCCGGATCATAAATTTAATAATAATATTAAATATTTTGTTGCATTATATTAAAATTACATCAAAATAATCAATTTCAAAAATATTTATAAGTATTATTTTTTAACTTA
>JAWWMW010000825.1:6390-18078 GCA_035048345.1 Echeveria elegans
TTTGGCAGTCATCTGACCTTGAGACGATGACATGCCATCACTTTTCTCTCCAACTTCATTTAACTCTTCCGATAGTGTCTTCACTCACCTTCCCTTTCAGCTTAGCCTTTTCTACCTTCCGCCTCAGTTTTCATAACTCCACTCTGAATCTCTCACACATTCCTCCTCTTTTTGTTGTTGTTGCCCCTGATAGGATTCGAACCCTGATGGTTTCCGGGGTTGGCATCCAAAGTGCCTCCATTAAAGCTCGCCCTTCAGGGGCTCACACATTCCTCCTCTCCAGCCGGAATATTAATAACCAAGCTCCTCTGACTCGCTTCGCCTCTCCTAACCCTTTGATTTCTCCGAATGCTACTCTTTCCACTCCGATCATTCACAAAACCCGCTCATTTAAACTCACCATCTCCTCACCCAGGAGCAACCTTCGACGACAACATAAACGGAGCTGACGCAGCTTCATTCCATGAAATAAAAACATCATGCCTACCACGCTCATCACCCGCTGAGATCAATGGAAATGGGAGAAAATGGAAAGAAATCAATTCGAGGATTTTTCTTTAACTTCTTGTGAATCATTGCTATGACATTTCTCTGGATAGCTAGTTGAAACTTTAAATTAAAGTGATTTTTGGTGCCAGTAGGAATATGAAGATAATGTAACATGGGCGAAGAGCTGAATGGAGGCATTACTTTTATATCTGAAAGTGAAAAAAGTTAGTAACATAAACCAAGAATTAAATGTTTCTATAAGTCGATGTGATAGTTATTGTTGGTAGAGTGACAACCACATACATACACAACCAAACTGGGATTTAGGCGCAAGTTCATACCGAGATCACAAATACAGAGGTGACAATCACAATGCATGCAAATCTCAATCCACACTTGAGCAACACTATGTGTGGGATGTTCGAAGAACAAATGGTGGGATGTAGTAAACAGGTTGTGGCGAATGGCATAGTGCCGTGTCATGATGTTGGCAACTTTGAATTTTTTTTAGGTGAGGTCGTCCTCTTCCATTTCCTTGGCCTTCAGCTTCTCCTTTACCCTCAAAAGAAGGGTCGTCTTCCATGCATCCTGCACAACACAGTACTTTCATGCTAAAGAAGATAAAGAGGCAACAAAGCCTACTCGCAAATACACCAGCTGCTACACAAGGATAGATGAAATGATCATCTAACATTGAGCATGTGATTGTAGATTTGAAGGTTCCAAAAGACGCATGCGTAAATAAATGCCTGTTTTTATCCAAGTGTCTCATCTAGTATATGCTAGTGCCAACTAAATTTTCTTATTTTTGTAGTAGTCCCATTGCACATGCTTAAATGAATGCCTTGGGTTTTTCCCCAAGTGTATCATCTAGGATATGCTACTACCAACAAGTGATCTTAATTTTGTAGTACCCCCATTGCAACTGTAGTGACACCAGCACCAATCAATAATATATGTCCTCATACTATATGCCAAAGGCTAGGGAGACAAAAGTTGTAGGGCAGTATCAAAATTCAATGGTAACACTAATAGCATAGTAATATACCAGCTGAGTCATGCTATCGAATTCCTTGACGCAATCGGTGAACTTAGCAACATCCTCCTCATCAATGGCTGAAGTGATATCCTAAAAAACCATAATTTTAAAAAAAATATTTCGTACAATCTTTGAATCTGGTTACCAACAAGATATATAAGGCAGTCATGTAAACCCGATGGGTGTGCTATGTTGCACTGTATATGGAAAATTCAAATCACACATATTAATCAATATAACGTAAGTGGAAATGTGAATCAACACTTACCGCAAGTAACTTGTATTCACGGGTTCCTGAAAATGTTGGATCCAGATCCTACAATGAAATGACCATTTACAAAAGTTTACAAATTACAAGCTGTAATGGGTCAGCAAATATCTGATAGCTCACTTGATATCTCTCTAACGCATTAGTTATGGCAACAATATCGGCCTTGCATAACTGACAAAGGCCAGCGTTGAGCAAATGCCCTTTGACTCCATACTTGAGTAAGTTATTGTTGAGCGATTGCCGTGCAATGTCCTCATATATTTCAACAGCCTTTTGATACCTGTGACAACAAAACAAGTTGCTTGCAAGTTTATAATGACAATTGGGCAATTCAGTGCCAATAATAAAGGGAGGACCAAACTCCGCACTCGCCATTTAGATGCATGGTCAAACTAAATGACAGGCCATCATATACACTTCATTATGCAAAATATGATCATGATCATGCAGCAATTGAATGTCACTTGAGCATTAGTATGTAGGCTTACTGTTCCACTTGAGCAGCATATTGGGCAACTTTCTGTCGGCATTGGTTTGCAGTAGTTGTTACCTCTTCACCTTGAAATAGATCTGCTGCTTTTTCATAATATTCCATAGCCATCTCAAAGTTTTGATCTTGCTCATAAAGCTCAGCAATTTCCTGCAAAGGACAGTATCAGGTCAGGGACCATGTGAATCTTCAATGGTCACTTGATGAGTAAATAATGCTTGGATTATAGCAAGCCAAAATGTCCATAGCTGAACAAGGATCTACATTCAAACCATGAGATCAATGATCATGATAATCATACTTTCTCATATCTGGCAGCCATGCTGATCCTTCCATTATCAAGAAATGAATTTACAGCTTGTTCCAGGCATGACACAGCCTCTGCAAAATATCAACAGTTCATAAACTTTCAGAACAACTATACGAAGTGATACTGTTTACAACAGATACGCAAGAATCAAACAGATGAAAAAAGCACCTTTTATATTTGTTTTTTTGTAGCAATGACCAGCATCTGCAAAAGCAGTAGCAGCTTCATGCTTGCTGTCCAACTACAGTTCCCAATAAAACATGCCAATTGTTCTTGTAAGTGACAAATAGTAGAATTTTGTGCTAAATGTAAGCTGAAAGGCATACCTTCAGATGGCAGTTGGCCAATTTCAAGTAAGTGGCCCCAGCTTTGTCCCCTAAAAGAACAAGTAAATCAGCAAACCACTCATTTATACAAAATTTAAACCGCACAACACCTATTCTTCAGTAAGAAGCAAAAAAAACCCATAGAAAACAACCAACATGTGAAGAACAAGAGATTGAAACCTAGAGAGTCCTACTGTACACCACTTCCTTTTCTTTTAACACTTCCTAAATGCACCAAACATCAATCTTTTCGTCGGAAAACACAAATAAACATATAGCAGCTCGAGAAGAGAGACAGAAGCATTCCAAAACAACAGATTCACACTAGCGCATGATGAATAAGAGATCAAAACCTTGAACGTCAGAGTCCCACCGTATGCCACTAATTAACTTAAACGCACGCCAAATGCACCAAACATCGATATTTTCACCAAAAAACACAAATGGCAATGGTACACATATATCGACCCGATGACAGGAACAGAAGCATTCCAAAACATCCGAATTCAAAAACCTACCCGCCACCAGATTCTAACTTCCGTAAATAAAACTCGGAACAATCTAATATCAAAATCACAAAATCCAGTTTCCACTAACCAAAACAAATCCACAATCAATCAAAACTCCAATCACCACAAACCCAACCACACAAATCTAACCTCACACCAGATAATCAATTCAAACGTCAAAACATAGCCACACAACAATCCAAACCCTAACCAACTCAAGAATAATAATCAAAATCCAGATCAAATGCATAAAAACTAGGGCTTACATGATTTCGCAAGCTTGTAAGAATTAGCAGCCCTTTCGTACAATTCAGCAGCGTCTTCGTACTTGGACCCGAACAATCCCCATCCGTTGAGCTTCTTCTCGGCTTTCTTCTCGAAATCGTCAGCTCTCGCTACGTGATCCGTCATCGCTTCGGAAGACGATTTAATTGGAAAAATGAAGAATCGGAAGTATGAACTTTCAGTTTGTCGTTGACCACGTACTTGGGCTTGTTTTCTTGGGCTTTCTTTGTGCTGAGTAACTCATGTTTTGTTTGACACTTTGTGGACTTGGAACTACGGGAGGTCAATGGGTCGGATCGGGCCGATCGTAAAATATGTTAGGTCTTAGTCCACTGAACTCCTAATATGTATATGAAGCCCATTATGAAAATTCGGGCATGACCAGCTCGGCCCTAATGAAATATGTAAGTTAAAAAACTCTTTAAACTTTAGACCCTTTAATTTTCGGACTTTTTCGCGGTGGATAAGGCTTTAGTGCTTCAAACTAGGGGTGTCATTTTGTTCCGCCACCCTGTCCTGTCCTACAAGTCAAAAGGGGCAGGTCAAATTTTTTTTGATCTGCACCGCTCTGCCCCGCCCCGCGATTAAGACTAATTAACCTCTAATTAATTTTAATTAATTCCAATTAACTATGATTAACCCTAATTAATCCTAATTAATCGTGGGACAGTGCAGAACAGGTCATCTGCGGATCGACGTGGGGCAGGGCAGGACAGGTTATCTGCGGATCGACGCGGGATCGCAATTTGACTCCGACTTGTCCTGTTGCCACCCCTACTTTCAACAGGAAAATCAACTTTGTTTGCTATGAAATAAAATAAAAGATATTCATAATATACATTTTTGGAAATAATTTTTATGTTTATGATATTAAAACTTATAAATAGAATAGTTAATACAGCAAATGCGATTGATTTTTATATGAAACTAGCGTATCGTCCGTCGTTCCAACGGGATGCGTCGTCTTGAATGCGCAATCGTACCAGTCAACACGTACGTGATTCGATCGACTAATTTTTGGGCACGTATGATTTGTATAAAATAAAACTTTTAATTTTTGGGTCAAACCGGACCCGTGTATTGTGTGTTAATTTTATTTAATTTTTATTTTTTAATGGGCCGGACTGGACCCGTGTGATTAAAATTCGATCAGATGACATTTTTATAAATATCTCGATTTGAAGATCCGACAACCACCAACCTCCTATTATGTTATACTAGCTGCACTCTCGTCGTTCCGATGAAAATTTTTCGGTGTCTCATTCGATTTAATTAAGTTTTATAACGTTTTTCGCTCTATTTATAATTTATATTTTTTAATTTTTTAATTTTTTTTGAAATCTACCTGATCAAATACAATCAAATACAGTGAAATACAGGCAAATACAATCAAATATAAATGAATAGTGATGAATGTCTTAAATAAGGAGGGTGGGGAATGACATTTTTGTCTTATTATAATAGATATTTAGTAAGAAAAATGATGGAATTAGTAAGAAAAAGTGAGTGATTGGTGTTTGTGTGTTGATAATGGAAAGTAATTATTATTGTAGATTTTGTATTTAAACTATCAATATTAGGAAACTTGACACGGGTGGGGCTATTTTAATACCGATCGGATACCTGCGGACCTAGCTTAAGCCCAACCCTATTTGTATTTTCCAGGGGGTGGGCTTTCGGGCTTTGGGGAATGGCTGGACCGGGATTTGGACGGACGGACCTCAAACTTTTTTAAGTGTTTTAGTGTCAAATGGACGCCCTGATTGGAAGTGGAACATGATTTATTTATTTTGTGAAACATGATTTAATTTTCAAATGTATATAGATAACGGTGATAAAAATGAACGCACACAAAAAAGTGAAGTTAAATTCCAGCTGCCAAAACAGAGGACTGCACGGGAATAATGTTTGGACAATTGCCCAGTGTCGGATCAAGGTCCTCTACTTTATGGATCAGTTCGATGACAAACGTGTTATGGGATGTAATGTTGGAAACAAATTTTTAGTGATGGTTCTTGGTCTGCAAGTCTAAAAGAAGGAGGCTGGGCTGCTATTGCAATGTAGGGTGATTATGTAGCGAGGTGCGTTGCTCAGCACAACAGTGGATGTGAGTCTGTGGGTTGGTTGCGGCGTTAAGGCTCGCATCTGAATTGGGCTGCACATTAGCTTATTTCTATGCGGACAGTGTTGAGGCCATATAGAGTTTGCAGAATGGTCCGGGAGGTTTTGAGTGTGCCTCAGATTCTGTTCAGGAAGGCATGACAATGCTTCGGGCTAATCCTGGGTGGAGGCTCTGTCATGTGTTCAGGGATCTTCTTGCCAAGAGAGCCAGGATGGACCATTGGATTCTATCCCTTGGGTTCCGGCAGGTGTTTTCAGCTCAGTCGGGTAGCTTTTCATTGCATCTTCGCCCTGATTGTAGTTTGGCGCGGTCTTCTCGGCGGGCTTCCCATATCTAAACTCATAACGGGCTCAGTCATTTGTATAAAGCCAAAGTCGCTGTTATCACTGCAAGTCTCTCCCAAACTTTACTCTCCGACCACCTGATTACACAACCGGTTGCTAAGTAATAGAAAAGTACAAAGATGGAGAATAGAAACAATGAGTAAGTTTTTTAACATACCCAATGAAATATCCGTGCTCAGAGGCAATTCCAAGCTTTTTGTATGGAGAAAACCACTAGCCTAAGGAAGAAGACGCTCCAACAAAATTAAGATCCTACAGAATAAGAACTGTATGCTTTGAGCAATTTAAAAGAAAATGTGGGGCTTACTTCCTCTGCTAAATGCTTTCCAGATCCATCAATTCCTGTAAATGTTTTGGTAAAGGTGTTTTGATGAACTAGCTGTGATGCAAGTCAAAGAAATTAAAATCTGGACAACACTTGTGTAGATATATTAGATGACCAATGTGGAGCCCAACACAAGCTGATTCCTATACCATATATGTAAAAGTTCTTTCACAGGCGCCTTTCTAACTCAGCTTCAACATATATCCAATCGCTCCGGCTGCATCCATGAAAATGTGCAAGTATCAGATGCTGAACAAGGATTCATAGAAAACTGTCGTGCCAATATATTTTACGGCACAAAGTTCCATCATTCACCGAGTTGTCTAAAGTAAAAACATGAAAGATTAGAGACAGAGCCACACCTTGCTAAAATACCGTGAACCAGAACCAGTAGACGATCAGGCTTGTCTTGGGCCTCTTGGCCATGCCTATATCCCGAAGAAGATGAAACATTTCCCTGAATCGTACTCATATAGCTTGAGCTCTCAAATCCTGACTTCTCCCACCACTACTTATCCCTGAAGAAATACAACCCTCAAGGCACAATGAAAAACATATTCAATGACTCCTCACAAGTCATATCCACAACAATGAATACAGAACGTGGCAAACTCTACAACCAAAATGTTCCATGTTTGAAGCAACTTCACACCATCAAGAAAACAAGGATACCAATTTCAGTTTCAGATTATCATCATGAACCAGCCAACGGAAGATTCGGAAAATCTCCAAAGATCCTACACTCCATATCTCAAATCCAAATGACAAAGATCACACACATGTGACTCAACAACATCAAAAACATCATCTCAAATCGTGAAATCTAAAATTAGACATATATGACAAGTTTAGGGTACCAGAGAAATTCAAGCCGGATGAGCAGCAGTGAGATGAGGAGGTTGAGGAAGACCCAGAAAAAGAACTAGAAGATGACTGGCTTGACGGGGTGTACATGTCCACCACTCCTCAAACTGATTCTTGGACAACACTCATATCTAGCTTGGATCAGTGATGCAGCTGCTGCCATTTATATACCCAAGAAGCAAAAGGAGAGATAGACTCGACGATTGAAAGTTCACAAAACCCACAATCTGCCCATCCATAATCACAACTCACAAGCTCCCAGATTTGGATTTCTGTGATATTGAGAGATCCAGTTTTTCGCCACTACAACAATCATTGGACAGCTTCCGCCGAGAACGACAATCATTCAATAAAAAGGTTTGTCCTTTTTGTTGTTCCCGAACTTATCAACGTTTGAGACTTTGGGTACTTGAAATATAGTAAATAAATTACTACTTGTCACTTTTGATTTACAATTTGGAACTGATGGGGGTGGTTCGTAGTTGATAGGCCCCAATGAGTTGCGGAAATTGTAAGGTAAGTGACTGTTTGTAAGTAACCGGTATTGGAATTCGATATGATGTATTTTGAGCAATTGGGACATGTCGAGCTGCTTCCGAGTTGGGTGTGGCTAGAGTTAGGCTAGATTAATAGTTTGGCAGAAGTGATGGTGCTAAGTAGTTGAGTCGATTTGTAAGTTATACAAGCAATGTAGTGTTTGAAAGCTGAATTCGAAATGTTTTCGACAGTTTTAGGATGCGGACTTTGCATGAGTGGTGGATATGTGTCCCTGTCCGAAAAGGTGGAGTTTGCGCAAAAGAATTCTTTTTATAGTAAAGAAAACGTGAAAAAAGTGTGATTTCGAAGCAAGAAGCACTTGGTTCGAAATGGAATGCACAAGAAGACGATGATTGTAAACATATGGGACATTCATTACATGACTGAGCAAAAATGAGGATTGTCGTCGCTGAACATGACAGTGGCAGGCTCATCAAGGCCAGACAGGTGTTCAAGTTGATGGTAAAGGCCGTAGCTATGCCCATCATATCCATGCTTATGGTAGTTGTAAGCGGATACATTCTGTGACGGCGATGTGGGTAGATTTTGGTAATAACTTTCGTCGTAGTACTGGCAAGCAAAGTTGTGGTACTCTGGGTTATGAGGAAATGGCCAGAGCTCGGCCCTCCTGCCTGTTTTTCTCACTTTTTTAAGAACCTTCAACTGGTCTGAGAAAGTTCCAGTTACAGTCACCCTCTGCGCGTCCATGTCTATTTCAATGGTATCCACTTCTGAAAGATTAGGATCAAGACGTTAACAAGGAGCTCAATCATTTACTGCAGGTTGTAAATAATATGGAATCGAATGTATTGGCTCACCGTCTAATTTTTGAAGAGCTTTCCTGACCTTGTTTTCACATCCCAAGCAGTCCATGCTGACTCGCATCTCTACAATCTGTTGGAAGTTGGAACACATGTATGTCAGAAAGACTGATTAGGGAACAATGGTACACAAATTATTACCTAAGGAAGCCGAGGGATACTAGGTAACTTAAAAGTACCTAAAAGTGACTAATAGCGCTACATTTTGAAGATGAAACTAAATGGAGCAGAGTAAAATGTCAGAACTTTACCGGCATGTTTTGTCAGTTGAGGACCGCTTTGCTTAGAATTCAAGATGATGTAACTTTGTAGGCGAGAGGAAGTTGTCTGACCTGTACTACTGAGCTTGCTCGTCGAAGAGGATTGTGTAATAAGTCTGATGATTAAGCTTGCTTATAAAGCGAGGAGCGTTGAGTCAGACCTCAATCTGAAGCAAACGTGCTCAAAAGGCAGAAAATTCAAATCACGGAAAATCCGACCCACCCTACTTATGCTAAATTTATCAGTGTTTAATAATGGCATTATTTCAGGCAGTGCCCTCTGCCCACCAAAAGTCCCAATTCAAAAATGAGATAATGCAGTACCACCAGAAAAACTATTCAAGGGAAATAATGCACGAGGACTGTTCAGCTTTCGACGCGCTTATGTGGCCTTTAGCGTGGTTATCAGTGAAGCTGAGAGACGTCTTACGAAGGAAACTTCGGCAAAACAAAAATAGAAAAAGTTTCAGCACAGGATTTGTAAAATTTTTGGTCAGGTGGAGAAATTATGGACGGAAAGAGTGATGCCTAATTATTTCCGTTCACGCGATCTCCTATGTTCTGCTGCCAGAAGAAATATACTGCAGGTATTGAATCTGCCATTTTATATTTAACAAAAATCCAGTTTTTTAAAGCCTTGTTGGACTAGTGAATTGACCTCCAGGGTATTGGAAAAATATGATGATGGGTTAGAGCAGCAAAAAGCGAATTATACAGGAACAACAAAGATTTTTGATTCCTTTTAAAATTTAAAAAACTGGAAATGGTTTTACAAAGTAGTTCACCTTGTTTTCTCCATTGCATTTGTCTCATTACTTCGACAATGTCTCATTACAAGGGTCACGACAATTGCGATCAAACTAGCAGTTTCTTTATTACAAGAGTTCGACTTGCCATTAGGCCTTTTGCCGTTAACAGATGTTATTGAAGTCGGTGCATCAAAAGTACAGGATACATATGGATTCTTCAAAAGAGAAAACTGAGCATGTGTTTATAGTAGTCTGCAGGCTTGTGAGCTACAACGCAAAGATCCATGGCTACGTCGAGAGAAACAAGATTAGGAAACTGAAAGGAGTTAAAACGAAGGAGCTGATGCTTTGGCCACCTGTGAGTGAGATTTATGTAGATGATCCTCCTATTGGGAAGATTCGGTTTAAGAGCTTAGCTGGGATTACTAGAACCTTCCCTGTCGATGCCTTCGCGGATGGCGAGTGACTGTCTTCGTAGAGAAAGAGAACTGTCATTTGAGCTACAATTTTAGAAAAGTGTAATAATCATCACTCATATTTTATAACTAAATCGAGTGAGGAATGTCGAACTCTTTTGGGAAACAAGACAATTTTTGTGACCATAACTTGCATCTGAAGCAACAGAGGATGACGGAACCAGCCAACCAAATTCCAAAATTAAGGAACTAGCCCGGTTCGATTTCGCAACTATAATAAAAGCCTTCTGACTGTCGGGTAGTTGGAATAATAAGTCAACGACGACGACAGTTATTTGAATTTTATACCGTATTTACGTTTTTTCCCTCCAGTATTTAAATACTAATAAAAAATACTTAGCGTAGCTCTTCCGATCAGCGCCGTATAAAACTCGATCGACTTCAAGCTCGAAACTTTATCGCCCCTCGTCGAAATCCCAATCTCTCCCTCGGTTTTCGTGCCAGCACTCTCTTCGATCTCCGCTGTAAAACAGTTCCGTAACGTCCACGTCAACAGCCAGAAGAAGCTCGAAACCCTATAAAAGAAGTTTGGGAACTTTTTTCGATTTCGAAATGCTGGAATTCAAACTGTGGATGTTTTCTCACTGATTGTGATCCAGTGAAGTCGATTTCGTTGTTTTTTGTAGTTGATGATGATGGGATTTTATTGGATTAAGGAGGTTATGAGTAAATCTGGAGCCCTAGTTTTTGTTCAGACGCTAAATCGATCCATTCCAAACTCATGCCTTTCATTCTGGTTCGCACCCACTACTCGTCCTCCTGGAATCTAACAAAAGGACAAGAGTTTAGCATCTACGAGGTTGTTTTTTTTGATTCAATCTCATTACAGTTTAAAGCTTGTTTGTTTCAAAGACTTCAAGTAGTGTTCATCATTTTGGTTGTGTGAACTGTGAAGTGAATCATTTTTGTAAGGAGTGTGGAATGTGGGACAAGGAGGAATTGAGGTATGCCAAAAGATTTGAACTTGATTTTTCTTTGGTGGAACCGGGAGGGGGATGGGGACGAGGTGATGAAGGGTTTGAGTAGGAAGAAGGGTAAGAGTAAGAGTAAAGACGGTAATGAGAAGGCGGTTGCGGCTCTGAGGAATCATAGTGAAGCTGAGAGGCGGAGGAGGGAGCGGATCAATGGGCATTTGCATTTGGATGTGCTTCGTGGTCTTTTGTGTTCGAAAATCGAACAGAAAGGTATGATTAGAGGTGGCAAATGGATGGATTGAGTGAATTATGGGTGAATTTTAAATGGTCTACATCATTTAATCCATTTAAAATATTTTTGTTTCACTGGAGAGACCATCAAAACTAAACATGAAAAGAAAGGCTGAGAAAATCAATTGTCGAAACTCAGTCTTCATCAGTGTTCATCGTACTGTTTCTTCCTAATTAAGTTGACAATGTCTTACAATGCCGATTTTTATTTGTTTATATACCAAATATTGCAGTTATTAAAATAATCGCGACTTGAATGGTACACA
>JAWWMW010000827.1:7410-18676 GCA_035048345.1 Echeveria elegans
GAATGGGGCTGTACCGCACTTTTGGAAAGGAATGAATTTCATTGCAATGGATTAGGTTAGGAATGGGCATTCCATTCCAGTGCTCCAACCAAACAACATATTTTTGCATTCCTTCCGGAATGAGCATTCCATTCCTTCCAATTCCATTCCATTCCTGCGAACCAAACACAACATTAGTATTTGCACGAGGCGATGGTTTAGGGAGGCAGACATGAGTGCAGAGAATAAGAAGGTTTTTAAATATTAGACTGGTTGTTATGCTAATTGATTTATTTTTAAATATTTTATTATGGAGTCTTTAGACGGTTTTAGAATGAGACCAGATGGACTGATCATGATATTGTCGACAAGGTAGGATGAGATAAAGAGTTTGGAGCCCGACAGGTCCTCTATCTTGAGATATAAATTATATATTATATTTTAACGGATGTTTTTTTGTTACAAAATAACTAGATTTTCAATTTCTTTCATTTATAATCTATCATGTAATAGAATATGATTTGCATCATCAAATATGAATTTTCAGTTTGCCATTGTCATTCATAATAAATAATCAAACTGTCATTTTTCTCAAATTAAAATTAAAAATTAAAAATTAAATGTGAAACGTTGCAAAGATTAAGGGGAATTGAATACAGACATCAGAATCAAAAATATTTATTTCCACCACATATCGTCAGGATGACTAACGCTTCCTCTTACTGTTTATATTTGTTATAAGAAATCCAAGAAATAATAATAATAATTATTATTATAATGGGCCGGTAATGGGCTGTTTAATTGCTGGGTTTCTCGCTAATTTCTAGGAAACCGCGTTTGGGAGTCGTTGGCGTCATTGTTAAGCAGATTCCGCGAAGGAACAGCTATCGACTGCATCTCAACGGTTAGATTAAATTAAGTCGGTCAAATCTCCACCGTCAAATCCTACTCTTATCTATATATAAATATACCTATCGCGTTATTTCAATCACATATTTCTTGTTTCCTTTTAGATCTGGTTGTGCGGATGTTCTAGAGTTCTCTGGAGGTGTCGTTTGCGGTTAGTGTTGTCGATTCGATTGTTATTTTGATTTCGTTTCTACTGTTTCGGTGGATTGATTTTCTATTATTTTTTTACGATTCTGGAATTTTAGGTTTCTTTCGATTTTGTGTTTTTTTCCGGTGGATTGATTGTTAGGGTTGGTTTGATTAAATAGTTCATGGAGTATAGATTTGCGATTGGGTCATGTTTTGGTGAATTTGGTTAAGGAGTTTAGATTCGAACGGATCGATGTGGGTGAATTAGGTTATGGAGTTTAGATGTGAACATATGGATGTTTTGGTGAATTAGGTTTACGGAGTTTAGATTTGAATTCATGTTTTGGTTTATTTGTCTGTGTATTTAAGATTTGGTGGATTATTTTATGTAGTTTAGATGTGAGCAGTTGGAATTTTTGGTGGATTATAGTTTATATTCTATCAGATGGATGAACAGACCGGTGTTTTGGTGGATTAGGTTATGTTGTTTAGATGTGAACGGATGAATGTTTTGGTGGATTAGGTTTTGAAGTTTAGATTGTAATGGATGGATGTCTTGGTGGATTAGTTTATGCTGGTCAGATGTGATCTGATGAATGTTTTGGTCGATGATAACTAATTGTTTCAAACAGTCTGGTGGGCATCATGTGTTGCATGGTTATACCATTCCAGGTTCTGAAGTAGATGGACACTTTTGGTTAGTTCTCAGGTTCATCTTATAGCTGTGCTTTTCCTCTTGAATTTCATTTTATTTTGAGCTTTCTTCATCTGTATAACATAGTTTAGGTGTGTTGTGCTCCATTCAGGTTTCTAATTGGTACAGTGGAGCATCATTAATCGTTTAGCAGTTGGTCATTCTTTGTGGTATGCCAGTAAAATTGTTTTTTGTGGTGCATTCATCTTTGTCTAGGTCCCGATATGGCAAGCAGTGGGATATGACTAATATTTTGATGATGAAATGGAATGTAGAATTAGGTGTAGGAGGTTACGTGCAAGTCTTTCTGGAGCTTTGAGTTTCTCGTGATGATTTGAGGCTATTAATTTCATGTGATGATTTGGTTTGCTTTATTGCTTTATTTGTCCTCATTTTTGGGGATAAGCATGTAATGGAGTCATGATGGTTTGCTGGAGAAGGTTTTTTCGCCTATATGTTTGTTTTAGATTTATAGTTATGTACATAACAGAATAATGACACCCTAAATTTTGTTTTTTGTAATCAGAACAGAAAAATGTTTAGCAAACAGAGAAGGTGTCAGTTGCTCAGTTTTTGGTGAAAGGTAAAGTCAGCAATATTTATTTGGGGTTGCTACCTGGTCAGGATGATAATGATTGGCATCCTGTATTGTTCACTTTGACACTTGAGCAGGGTGGATGATCTACTACATAAAAGTGGAAAGCTTTTTTGCAATGCCGAATTATTTACAGCTTTAACTAGAGTATGTTCTTGTTTCTTAAGCCCAATCTGTATCTGTAATGGAACTCCTATGTATTGGTTGTGTTTACGGTAGGCAGGATGACACTAGTTTTATCGGAAGTTGAAATAATAGATTAATCTGCGATATTGTTCTCTAATGCAGATGTGCCTATTTGGAAGAATATACGGCTTGTTACTTGTCTTGGTTTGTGGCTATCCAGTTATCGTTCCGAATTTGAAGTTAAACTGATAATGATGAAAAGATTTTTATTTGTTCTATTCTTGATGTGATGCTTGTGCTACTCTGCAGTTGACTAGCCGAAGCCTGGAAACTGTAAACATGTTTTGTATCCATGTTTGAAGTGTTTGCATTAACTGAATATATTTCTTGTTTGAAAAGTTGAAGCCTGAAACTGTTGACATAGAGATGGCCCTCGTGTGAGGATATGGAGTTCTGTTGATGTGTGCTATCCAGGTATATCGAGCTTTAATTTTTGTTGATAAGATGGGGTTTTGCTAGCCAATTGCTAGGCCCCAATGGTAACCTCGAGCTTTCTTGTTTAATTACTCTTGAGTTTTGTTTGCGGCTGTTTATAGATGATGAAAATTGAAGTCCACAGGAGTTTAGAATGTGATGAAGCTTTGCTGAATGAGGATGCTTCTCTATTTATGGGGGTTATTCTGCCTTCTTACTTGCATCCATGTTTATGTCTACGCATCATTTTTTTTCTTTTGGTGAAGCTCTCCTTGTCCCTGTTTCAGTTTCCATTCACGGGAATCTACAGAAATCACCCTTAGTGCTAGATGTGTTTTGAGTTCAGCGTGATTGTTTTTGAGGTTCGGTAGTTCTTTCGCTTGTTTTTTTGTTCTTTTTCCGTTGGCTCGATTTCAGGTTGTGTTTATGGCATGTTGGCCCGGGTCAAGGGACATCTTTAGGTAACCGCACATGTATTCAAAATTTTGTTGTTGATGATGTACCTTCCTTTGGTTTGGACTTTGGAGAACCAGGTAATGCAACTGAGTGATAGGTAAACGGAGGTTGATCGGAGCTGGGTTCGTGTTTGTAGTCATTATGGTGACTTCATACCTGATTGCAACCCAAAATAAATTGCCAGGCCCAAAATGGTATTATCCCCGAGCTTTCTAGTATCTCCATATCTGACGTTGTTTGGTTGTATGATCGTTTTTCTTTGAGCTGGAGTAAAAGGTTGGCGGGGGAGGTCCTTATAGATGTCGAGGAACGTCACCAGTTATGTGTTTTGGTTAAGGCTGTGTTTAGATGTTGAAGGTTGAAGCTTTGCTGGATAAGGAATAAGGATGCTTCTGTGTATTGGGATAAATCTGTCATTTTGCTTGTGATGAAGCTTTGCTGGATAAAGATGCTTTTGTGTGTTGGGATAAATCTGTCGTTTTGCTTGTGATGAAGCTTTGCCGGATAGTATGCTTCTCTGTTTGTTGCGATTAATCTGTCATTCTGCTTTCGTCAGTGTTGTTTATCTTGGTGAAGCTCTATACGTCAAGGAGTCTTTGGAAATTCGCATGCCTGATTGTGTTTCGAGTTCAGTTTGGTTGTTCCTGAGGTTTGTAGTTCTTTTGCTTGTTTCGCCATTTTCCCGTCGACTCGAGTTCAGTTTGGCTGTTCTTTTGCTTGTATTGTTGGTTTTTGACACTTGCGCAGTGCGGATGATCTATTATCTAAGAAGTGGAAAAGTATTTGCCATGCAGAATAAAATACAGCTCGAAGACAAGTATGTTTTTGTTTCTGAAATCTAAGTTCTCTATCATTAATAGAACTCCTTGGCCTTGGTTGTATTTACTGTTTGCAGGAAGCACTGGGTTTATGGGAATTCGAAATAATGGAATATTTGGCGGTATTGTTCTCTTATGCTGATATATAAGGATACACGACTGGTTACTTGCTTTGTGGCTATTTCTGTTCTCAAAGTGTGTCTGGCGCAGTTATGCGATACCTAATTGGTTTTGATAATCTGGGCATCAAATATTGCATGGTTATACCATTCCAGGTTCTGAAGTTGATGAGGAAACTCGTACTTTTTCCCTGGTTCATCAAAGTGTTTGTTACTGTCACGTTCGTATTGTTGGTTTTTGACACCTGTGCAGTGATGGAGGTGGAAAGCTTTCTGCCATGCTGAATGAAATACAGCTTGGAGTAGAGTATGTTTTTGTTTCCGAAACCCAAGTTCTGTATCAATAACTGAAATCCGTGGTATTGGTTGTATTGAAGGTTTGCAGGCAGCACTGGTTTATGGAAATTTGAAAGAATGAATTATTTTGCTGTATTTTTCTCTTATGCAGATGTTTTAGGATAAACGGCTGGTTACTTGTTTTGTTTTGCGGCTGATTTGTTATCGTAGTCTTCATGTCATCTCAGGGATATTGTCAGTTCAAAGTTTTGACGCTGAAGAGGTTTTATTTGTTTTACAGTTGATGAGATATATGTGCTACTCTGAAATGGATATGCCCGGAGACTGTACATTTGGTAGCATCTTTGTGGTTCATCGTAATGGATTTCACATGTGTCTGTGTTCAGTTATTGGAGTGTTTACATTCATCGAACAGATTTATTGTTTGAAAAGTTTGTCTGTAACTGTTGACGTTGAGGTGGCCTTCGTTTGATGATATGAAGTTCTGTTTATGTGGCTGTGTGCCGGCCAGGTAGATTGAACTTTAATGGTTGATTCATAGATTGGGGACTTCCAAGTTCCAACCAATTGCCAGGCCCAAATGGTATTATCCCCGAGCTTTCTAGTATCTCCATTTCTGACGGTTTTTGATTGTCTTGATCGTTTTTCTTTGAGCTGGAGTAAAAGGTTGGCGTTTGATTGTCTTGATCGTTTTTCTTTTTAGCTGGAGTAAAAGGTTGGCGTGGGAGGTCCTTATAGATGTCGAGGAACGTCACCAGTTAGGTGTTTTGGTTAAGGCTGTGTTTAGATGTTGAAGGTTGAAGCTTTGCTGGATAAGGAATAAGGATGCTTCTGTGTATTGGGATAAATCTGTCATTTTGCTTGTGCAAGGCTTTGCTGGATACGGATGCTTTTGTGTGTTGGGATAAATCTGTCGTTTTGCTTGTGATGAAGCTTTGCCGGATAAGTATGCTCCTCTGTTTGTTGCGATTAATATGTCATTTTGCTTTCTTCAGTGTTGTTTATCTTGGTGAAGCTGTATACGTCTCTGTTTTTGTGTCCATTCAGAGGAGTCTTTGGAAATTCGCATGCCTGATTGTGTTTCTAGTTCAGTGTGGTTGTTCCTGAGGTTTGTAGTTCTTTTGCATGTTTCGGCATTTTCCTGTCGACTCGATTCAGGCTGTTTTTATGTAGTGCTGTCCAGGGTCAAGGAACTGCTTTAGATGACTTCATTTATTCAAATGCTTGTTGTTGATGATGTCCCTTCTTTGAGTTTGGGGAAATACAAGGTAATCTATCCAAGAGCCAGGTACACTGAACTTTGAATGAAGTGGGTATATAGGCTTCATGGTTGCTTAATATTATTGGTCAGCCCAAGACTGAATTAAAATTGTCTGAAAGTTTGCAATAATTTGGTTCAAACCTATGTTTTGAATGGAATTAGAGAATGAAAAGAAGTTGTTCGGCTTCAGGCAGCCTTTCCTTGACGTGAGTACTTCTGAATCTGGAGTTCTTGCTATTGACGTGTACAGTGGTGAATAAGGTGTTGATTTCTTTAAGGCTATTGGTTCGTTTACAGTCTGCCTTGATCTTTTGGCTCAGGGCGTTTGCATGGATAATGATTGTTGAAATTGAGGTTTCATGAATAACATGTCAGTCATCTTATTTTTTGACCTGAGTTCTTTAAATTCACGAGATTCTTGTTTGATCTTTTGATAATAAGGTTTGGTGGATATAGGCAGTATGAGTTTTCCAGCTGTTTCTGTTCAAAGGGAGATGGATGATTCTGTTCGGTAATGAATCAGTTGCTCTTTTTATTTGTTCAGTATCAGTTTTGAAATTATTTTGGCTAAAACTTTTAGTGGTGTTTCCTATGTTAGTCAGGAAGACTGAAATTGGCATGTTCCACTGTCTTAGGAACCTACCCAGGTGGCACAATCTATGTAAGTATTAAGGTCTGTAGAGTGCACGGAAGTGCAAGAAACTTTGATGGTAACGGCCCAGATGATCAGAAATTTGAGGTTTAACATTAGCTTTCTTGTGCATGGAAAATTGCTGCTAACTAACATATGAGAACGAACTGAACCACGAATGAGTTTGATCCGTATGTGCAGCCCCTAAAAGCTGCATAATTTTTATAACAATGTTGGACAGAGTCATCTATGGCAGTGTGTAAAAGATTGGATGTACGCAGGACTGGCATCTTAGCGACGGTGGAATATAGGTTTTGGGTTTGGTACTTGGGGTTGATCCGTTTGGTTAACTAAGTTTTTCCAAGTATTTCTTGACAGTCTGGTTTTGGTATCTTGTCTGCTGACTTTATGTCTATGAGGTTGTGTCAGAGAGTAATTCTTATTGTTGAACAGCTTCTAGGTTGGATTGCTGAATTAAGTTGCGTGGATTAGACTTGACTCAATGGGGAGAAATAGTTGATGTTCTTTTGATGGTGTCAGGGTCTCAGAGACTTGTTGCTCGTTTCTTCTTTTGGTAAGGTTGTTTTCCCTATATGCTTGACATGTATTCTTGTAGTAGTCAACAAAGGTTATCTGGGTGTTCCGTAGTTTGAAGTTATGGGATCTGGACGAAATAAGACTTAACTCTTTTCCATTGGAATATTGTTGCGACTTTTATAGGTTTTTTTTCTTCTTATTTTTTGTACCCCTTCTCAAGTATGCAAGATTTTCTTATTGTTAGTGCTCTTTGAAGGTTTTTGTTCACTGTCTGGCCTTTCCGATTCTTGTTGGTTTTGATTCATTTTTTGGTGTGTGGGTGATACCGAGTTGTGGAGTGCCGATGATGAGCCTAGGTATTTTTGATTATCAGATAATGGTATGAACTTAACGTCTTTTGTGTGGTTAGCAGTGCTTATAGTCCTCAGGATTTGCATTCGGAGAAGCTGTTTCCTTTGATGAGGGTAGTACATCTTTATTTCAATATTGTGCGCATTTAGCCGACTTGTTCTGCATACTGAATTCAGTTGTTTTGTGTTGTGTCTAGGTTTACTAACCTGAAAGCCTGATACCCTGTGTTCTTCAAGGGGTGTCAATCAGAATCTTTGGATGTCTAGGGTCTTTACCCCGTGGATTATGATATTCTTCTCACCTTGGTCAAATAAATCTATACTGGAATAAGATCGCAAAATATTTAGGAAAAGTGAATTGGACGACTTGGAATGATGTTCTCATTAGCTCTATGCTTGATATGCTGAATATGTACTCTGCAGTTTGACCAAGGGAAATATATGTTCTGCCTTGCTACTGTGATGCAGCCTTTGTTCTTTTTGTACTGGAGTCGTCCTTGTCTATGTATCCGTTTGCATGTATTGAAAAGATTTGTTGTTTGACAGGTTCAAGTTTGTAACCATTGACAATAGTTGGCCACTTGGTCCCCATTTGATGATATGGATTAATGTTGATGTGTGCTATTCAGGTAGATCAAGCCTTGATTTTTGATTCATAGATGCTGTCTTCTCAGCCAATTGTCAGGCCCCAATGGTATTCTCAAGCTTTCTGGTTTTGGTTGCTCTTGTTTATTTCTTTTTTCTTGAGCTGGATTTGAACCAAATGGTGTTGGATATTCGTATGGCTTGATAATTATGTGGAGTTTTGGCGCGGTGTTGTTTTTTCAACAGAATTTACTTTGAAAGGGATATAAAACGAGATATTGTGCTTGGTTCCAGACAGCATTTCCCATGAAGAGTAATTCTGAATCTAGAGCTTATACTGTTGACATTGTACTGGGTGTATATGGGGTTGATTCCTTGTTGACTGATGTGTATGTCCATGGTTGAAATTGAAAATTGAGCTTTCATTAGTACTATGCTATGTCAGTGAAAATCTGAACTCTCAAATTTCATGGCCTCCTTGTTCGATCATTTGATGATAGAGTTTGGTTGAATTAGGCAGGAAGCCCTTGTTTGCATCTATTTCTTTCACTGTCTGGAAATGAGGAATTAATGGAGCCTCTACTGGTGAAAGTTATTGCATATATTAAGTGCTTAGTTTGTACATATGTTTGACTGAAACTTTCAGTGGTGCCTACTGTGTCAGTCAGGTAGATTATGCTTTGCAAATAATTTTAACCTGCTAAGGTTAACACTTGTCTGTGTTTTGAAGTTTGTGTCTTTATTTTGTGGCCATGTGCTCCATCGTCATCAAGTCTTTAAATGGAGGAAAATCGGCTAATCTGTAAAATGCAAATTAACTGAACTACGAATGGGCTTGATCCTTGTGGAACTGGGTACGTAGGCAGCTTGGGGACTTGATCCCTCAGTGCAGCCCCTTAAAGTTACAGAAACGTTTAAATATCAAATTTAGTCGGCTTTGGTAGGTAATGTATTGTTTGGCATATTTTTTGAGCTCAGAATTGGATATTTGATTTCCTTGTGTGAGGGTAGGGTTATTGAAGCTGTTTCCAGGCATGTGTGGTATGCTGGAAGTTCCATGCTTGTATATTCGGGGGAGCTGCCTTTTCTTCCCATGCATTTAGAGGAGCTATCTTACAGTAATATTGCATTGGTGTTTCTAGTGATAATGTATCATGCTTTGTATCTGAAGCTAAGCTCTTCTGGGAGGTCTGCTGGTCTGTGCGATGAAGCTGGCCTTAACTTACATTCCTCATCCTCAACGATAGATTAAGAATGTTGCATCTGCTTAAACTTTCATTATCTTTTATTCTTGTTATGAAGATAACATGTTTTCCCTTCGCAGTACTACTGAAAGCCTGCAAGTATTTCGGTCACTTGTTGACGTCCAAAGGCATCTAGCTGTCAATTCTAACTAAGAAAACACCATGTTGTGTGAGCAATTCAAACCAGCGGTTATTGTCCAGGGGTGGCTGCTCGTATTATGCCATGTGATGCCGTTGCATAAGTCTTTTATTGTCAAGATAGGAGGAAGTTGCATCAGTTAGTGCCATACTTGTACTGTTAAAGATTACTGATATTTGAACTGCATTTCGCGCTCATAGTCTGTCTTTTGTTCTGCTTAGTATAGCAGGATCTCTTAGCTAAGATATGAAGTTCTGCTTGGCGAAGTGACATTAGGGAAGTAAGTTAGCACTTAGCAGTAAAGTTATATTGAACGAACAGTCTCATTATGTGGCTGCTCAAATAGCACTGAGATGCTGGATATGACACAAATGTCAATGCTCAAACACATGTCTGCAACTATTGAATTTTCATTGCACCGCATGCTGTTTATTTTGTTATGGATAATATTGCCTCGAGTTGTTACAGATGCCTGAATCAGGGGTAAAAATTGTTAACAAGGCTACTGACATGGCCATTGTGCCACTCCTGTAATGTGGACTCTGATTCCGATCTCTCGGATGATGCACCTCCCAAAGATAACATAAAGAACGCTGATGGTGTGCCCCTCAAGCATCTTGTAAGGAAGTCTGCTGATGTTCCACTCAAGCATTTAGTCCGAAAATCTAAAGGTGTACCTCATAAAGACGTTGTCCAGAAGGCTGATGACTTTTTACTGAAAGGGATTGCACAGAGACTGATGATGTGCACACAAAAGATCTTTTCCGAAAGTCCACGAGGTGCCAGTTAAAAATCTTGTCCAAAAGTCTGACGATGCACCACTGAAGGACTTTGTTAGGAAATCATCCGATGCCAAAAAAACCAGAAAGGTAACAGCACATGTTTAATACTTACCTGCAAATGTTACCTTCTTTCACTAACAATGACCCCAACTCGATTGTATTTGTTTACAGCATTCCGATAAAACAGCCTCTCCAGTTGCAAATGTTTTCGGTTGCGCATCAAACATACTCCTGTCATCGCACCCAACTATCCATATAAAATCAAATGGGTTCTTAATGGCCCTGGAGGTGATGACTGGAGTCCTTTCACCAAAGATACAATGGTCCTGGAAGCTCTGAAGCAGGAATGGGCAAAAATATTTGCTTATATTGTCAGTCAGAACTATCACACTAGATCAAGTTCCGATGGTAATTCCCACTTTCACTCTGGCAGTATTTTAATTTATAACAAAGTGTCATCATTTTTGTACTCACTGTACAATTTATGCTAACTCAATGCATCGTGCCATCTTAGGTTTTGCAGCTCTATACTAGCCTGCCTTTGGATCGACTGAAATGGGATGAACCAGGCCCTCCGTTTTCTTAACAAGTGTTCAAAACTTCAAATCTTTAATTCTAAATGTAACCGATTTGTATCCCCATGAGACATCATAAACCAGTGCAGATGTATCTAACTTAGCTGATCCGCGCTACATTGTGATGACTGATGTAAACATGTTCCTCAGGCAGTAGCACTGGTGTCAAAACCAATGACAATTCTATGGTCTTAACTTCGCAGCACAGCTCAGCTCAGCTCAGCTCTACAGCGTGCACGCCACTCACCAAGAGCTATTTACCAGCTTTAACATTCCTTAAATTTACATATGGGTTACAAATCACTCTGAAACCAAAGCATCAATTTCCACTAGGTCACAGTTATTTAAATCAGAAACAAGAAGATGACTAAAAAGAGAGCAGAATCCCAAAAAGAGCTTTCCAGTTTCCACCTCCCATCTTCCCTCCAGATCTCGTCACTTCCCTTCCCTACTTGATTTCCCAAAACTAATAGACACACACACACACACCCCCTACAGTTAATGTCCTTAATGTGAATTCTCTATATTTTGTTACCGCTGACAGTCGACAATGTCGATTGTCGCAC
>JAWWMW010000828.1:0-22011 GCA_035048345.1 Echeveria elegans
CATGTTCATACATCTAACTTTCTCACGCAGTCTTGCAATGCTTGCATAGCGAACTATTATTTGAACGGTTCGATTGCACATTCGAATGACGGGTAATAAAAGCAGGTAACAAGTGATTGTTCCCGCCGCTTTCCCGTCGGAACGACGGGCGGTACGCTAGTAGATATATATATATATATATATATCGTAATTATATCCGATGCAATCCACAATCAAAAAAATATATTTAAAATCCACGAATACAATTTAAATTACAAAAAACACATCTACATTGCTTAGTTACTGAAATACATCTTTATAGACAGACTTTTAATTCCCAAACGCCACCCCTTGACAATTTTCCCTATATCACATGGTGAACCCCGTGGTTGTAACTGACAATGAACATGGAAATTTTTTCCGAAATGAATTATCTGGGTTAAATATATATACTGCAAATGGCTGTTATCAACGAGTAAATAGTTACAAAGAAAATTGTAACTCTATGTTTACAGAATGGTGCTATGAATTCGGGTTGGTTTCCTGTTGTTTGCGACCTGTGGGAAAATTGACCAACTTGAAGCAGGAGCAGCGTGGTGGTGGTGGTCAGTACGCGCTATTCAGTATGCCATTTCTAGTGCCTCATAGTCTGGGGTTTTGTAGCTGAAGCCTACATCTTCACTTGAGCGTCTTTTGACTGCGCTGGCTCTTTGCATTAGTCGAACCAGAGCTTGAACTAATTCAGACATAGGTGGTCGAAATTCTGGTTCAGGCTGCAAAATAGAAGAAAATATAGTACCTTAAGCGTGGAATTGTATAATATACTGAAATGTTTGAGGTCGGACAGCTAGGGTCCGCCACTAATAGGTGTGAGTGCAGGCTATAAATCTTAGTGATACCATGCATCCTATATGAAATGGAGAACTGGAGATAAAAACATTTTGAGTTTTTGAGCTTACCTGAACGCAGAGGGCAATGATGTCTGCAAATCTCGAGAGGGATTTTGCAGGATACATGCCGTTAAGAGTCGGATCAACCATCTTGGCCAACGAATCAATGTCATGTAGTTGGGGAGTAGCCCATCGTACAAGTGACTGTTCTGACCTCGCCCTCGAGCTGATGTAAAATATTGACCAGAAATGTCAAATTTATTTGTAGCAAACACTGAACTGGTGCATATTATTTTAATTACTGAATGTAATACCTGTCAAGTGGTTTTCTACCAGTCAAGAGCTCCAACATTACAACACCGAAGCTGTATACATCACTTTTTACTGTGTAAATACCTGATAAGGCAAATTCTGGTGCACTGTAGCCAAATGACCCAACCACTTGAGTTGATACCTTTGAAAATTAGGAAAACAGAGTTACAAAAGAGGCAAGATAGAAAGTGGAAGCATTTTGAACAGAAGACTACAATATCACCATACCGTTCTCTCTGTATTTGGCGTTAGGGCTGCGACCCCACAATCTGACAAGTGGGGATTGAATTCATCATTGAGTAAAATGTTGGCGGACTTCAGGTTTCTGTGAACTACAGGAGGCAAGCAAACTTCATGGAGATACCTGATCAGTTAACATTTTAGCTTAGAGACTACCGATTGGCAAAAGTAAAACAAACTCACTAGGTTCTTTTTTACACTGGTAATCAATAAATGATCGATTTGCTCACTCAAGAGCACGTGCAGTTCCAAGAGCAACTTTAACACGTGCATTCCAAGACAGGGTCTTGCTGCTGTCGTCGAAAAAGTGCAGCATATCGTGTAGGTTTCCCTTTGTAATGTATTCTGAGATGAGAAGATGCTGTCCATGTTCTGCACAATACCCAACCATCGAAACAATGTTTGGATGTCTAAGGCGTGACATGTTAGAAACAGCCTCTAGAAACGTATCCTCATCTTGGAGCGCTAGAGCTGCATTGTCAATCTTCTTCACTGCCATGACCTAATTCAAATAAAAAAGAGAAAAATATATATTTAATAGTCACCATAGACAAAAAGAAGCGAACTGATTATAACTAACCACAACAGTAAACAATAATTAGTATGTATTTTATGGACGAAACATCTGCTTCTGCCTGAAGGATAGTTCGGACAGAAAACAGGACGATAACTAGGATGAAAACAGAAGGTCGAAGCAACCGAATATTTCGTTAAAATATTTTTATTTTGAAGAAAATATTGTGAACTGAAATGCCAAGTGATCTTCCTTTCACAAAGTGTAAATGTAATGAATCCTGGGGCCAGAGTTATAATCGGCTAGTTGTGAAAAGTTTACCTTTCCATTGGAAAATTCTGCTCTATAAACCCTTCCAATAGACCCTTCACCAATAAGATATTCTTGACTGAAACTGTTTGTCGCTGATTGTAGTGAGGCTACTGTGTATGAAGTAGCCGTGATAGGGGATCTCACTTTTCGCATGGATCCGTTCTGTCCCTGTGCTCTTTCAACCATTAATGTATCAGACGGGGAAATCTTCAGATCAGTTGCAGAAGCCATACTATTTCCTCTCTGCTCTTGCATCACTATGAATGGAAACAAAAAATGAAAAGAATAAATCTTCTAAAGTGGTCAATCAAGAGTGAAGAGTCGCTTTCAAAAAGGACAACTTCACGATCTTTTACCTAAGTCACTAGATTTAAGATACCATAAAGAACAGTCAACGCAAAATTATCATTAGCGAAGATAAACCTACTCTTACCGGTCCCACTAACAACACTTCCAGATGAACCCGTGCCACCACCTTTCTTCTTTCTTGTTCTGATGCAAAATATGAAGGCCACTATGAAGCCAAGTAATATAAGAGCAGATCCAACGATAATGCCAATTTTGGCACCAGTTTCCAGTTCCCCATTGCCATTACTGAGAGATTTACCACCAGATGATGATCGGGGTGAACCTGGCCCAGGAACATTCTGGGGACCGTGACTTCTGCTCGGTGGAGGTGGTGTATAAGGTGGCGGAGGTGGTGCTGGTCCATTGTCAAACGAATTTCCATCATATCTGGTTTATAATACTTTACAGAGTTACACAAAAGTAAAAAATGATAGAAGAATGATGTATACTTCAAATGCCACAGCTCACATGAAATTTGGAACTGAAGCAAGTTCTTTTGGAATCCAACCGCTGAAATGATTTCTGGCAACATTCCTGTTTGAAAAGTGTGTCAGCAACTCATTCATGACAAATCATGACTAATTAATTGATGTTTCAGAAACTCACAGGGTAGACAAAGGCAAATTGGAAAGGGTATTTAGTGACCCCGTAAACTGATTGTTTTGCAAGTATCTGTTCACACATCAAATGGTCAGGAGTTCATCCATGCTAAACAATGATTACTCAGCTGCTAACTTAAAACAAGATCAAATTTGGTTTACTCACAGGGTAGATAAATTGGATAATGAGCTAAATGAGTTTGGAAGATCTCCTGAAAAATTATTGAAAGAAAAATCCCTGCATGTCCCACAAAACACTACACATTTACTTGCAGTCGCAGCTTGGAGTGTGAAAAATGCAACAATCATTTGATAAGGAATGAGAGCGGAGCATCTAATATTGCATTAACCCATACGCAAGATTGTGTAGAAGCATAGAGCTCTCTTACATTGCAGCTAAACTGGGTAAATTTGAGAACATATCAACTAGTGGTTGAGACAGTCCATTATGGCTGATGTTCCTGTTTCAAAGTTTTCGTCAAAGAAAACATCATGAGAAAGTACTGAAAATTTGATTATTTATGAAAATAATTTTAGTATCTAGCAATCACCAATGATGAAGAAAAGACTATTACAAATAAGTAAGAGACGTCATAAGGGAAATGGAGTAAGGAAGGCCTCCCGTAAAATTGTTTCCAGCTAAATTCCTGCACCAAACATGGACGAGCATCCAGCATGAACACCAAGAAACATGTCGTAAATTTGTTTGAAAATAAGAAAGTTGCCACAAGTCAGCTAAAAGGTTTACAGCATTGTTAGATTTGGTGGCAGCTGATATGGAATCATATCATCAATGCTGTTCGCGCTGACATCTCTGGTGACAAAATACACATCATTAATAATTTAGAATATGCGGTATAATAGGGAGGGTGTGTTTTTACTGTTGATAAAGATGAGTTGCAAGGAGCTTCTCACAATGTCGTAACAGACATAAGATTGGCAAGTAAATAGCCCATCCCACCACTGAGCCCCAATCCAGAAAGCCGGCTGTCAAATTAAACATAAAACATAGGTAATCCAGCAATCAACAATAATCAAGAACATGAGTAAAAGTGTAACGATACCCACATGGCGACAACGGCCGGACCTTGGCAAGCAATCCCTTTCCAAGCCTCCTGACAAGGATCACCTCCGCTACTTTTCCAACCAGTTAGCTGAGCAGGACTGTTCATTGAAGTATACATAGACTGAAGACCTTGAACTGCAAACACACATTATCTACTCAATCAAACAAAACCCAAATCAAACAAACTAAAGATCTCACCAAATTCAAATCTACAGAGTAGTACTACTACTACTACTAGTGCCTCACTGGTAAAGTCAAACAGTGGTCAACGAAACTGCATATTTACCATCAGAAGGATTAGTATCCGCAAGAGCACGCCGCATCACGTAGATCGCCAAGACCAGCGGCAAAATCCGACACATGAACTTCGAGTTTGTGTCTCCGGTCGCCATTTGTGAACCACCGAAACCCGAGTGACGACGGAGAGAAGCGCTTGTTCAGTCAAAACGGCGCCGCGTGAAGAAAATAAGTGCTTCTTAATGAATGTGTGTGCCAGTGCCACTGCCTCTGGCAGAGAGAGAAGGAGAAGGAGAGCCCACGACACCGTATTTCGATTCTGCCACGCCGCTTTTCACCGATGCCACAACACCCTGTGGTTTTATGTGTGTGTGGTCTGGCGGTACCAATTTTTGGATCGGGGAGTGTCGTTTTCAGTAGTGAAAATGATAATTTGTTGACCTTTTGGTTGTGGAATATTACACTGACGTGCCACTGAGTCTGAGTTTCACTGGCTCCGCTGCAATAAGCAAGCTGGGCTGTCGGTGGGGTTGGGCAGGCCCGCTTTTTTTTATTATTATTATTATATTTTTATTTATTCTTTGTGCTTTATTAGTTGTAATGAATCATTCTTAACCTACCTTCAATTTAGTCGGTATTTATTACTTCCATCCAACTTTTTTTTATTATTAAAGAAGTATAGTACTCAATTCAAGAGCATCTTCGTACCGTACCAAATACATCACCTTGTTGCATTATTATGTTGGTTAATACAAGCTTTTCTTCTTCTTTCTTTTTTAGTAAGGAACAAAAAGTTCAAATGGGTGTTTAGAACTATCCCGTTTTTTAAATTACGATCTGCACTATTATTTTTTCCATTTAAAGAGCGTGGAGAACATAGTAACGATTGTATCACGCCATACGCGCGCATGGTGGTCGTGAAACGCCATTGCATCCGGTCACACAGTTGTTAAGCCTACACGCGCAGGAGACTTACTTTACACGATCGGATTACAGTCAACACCAAAATGCTATTAAAAGAGGCGTTTAGGATAATAAAAAAATTGAGAAGGGAATTAGAGAGGAACTTTCACCGCCCATAAGAGAGATTTTTCAAAGAGAAAAGCATTTTTCGGAGGCAGGTGAGTCAATAAGTAGAGTTTTTATTCTCTAATCTTGCATTTCTGTCTCAACTATGCCTTGTGAACAATATTTTGACATGAGTGAGTAATAATCTCCGAATTTTGGGGTTACTAATTACGGATCCATATTATACTAAAGTAATGAAATCATTTTGATTGTTTGTTATCTCACAGCGAATAAGCAGTCTTGTATTTTTTGATAGTTTGCGAGTCATGATCAAGTGATTATTCGATCTATAATCCTTACTGTTTACGAGGTTGTTGATCCAAATAAAAAATATCTAATCAACACATAATTTTGGTAGAATAGTTTGTGTAATTATTTTCAACTATTGACTGATGATATTTGGAACGATACAATTCTATATCGAAATAGATTAAAAGTTAATGACTAATTATTTGCGTGGCGAGATATGGTGCGGTGGTATATCAGGAATGCTTGCGGTGGCGGATCCTGGAATTCTTTTTATTGGAGGCAATGTAATATTAGGTTATGAAATTATATTTAAATGTTAGTTCAAAAAGTTGTATTTTATTAAAAGATTTACGATGCGCCATTCTATATCTTTTATTAAACTCGGTTTGGTTGTTTAGAATCTTGTTTTTGAAATGAGATCCAATTTGCAAAACCAGTTCAGTGCAATTGCAAAAGTCAATAATTTGTTTCTTGTATAAATAAAATGTATACAATTTTAATTAATAATCTTATATAACTAAGAAAACGTTATCAATTTCAAGATGATGTCATTTTATTCGCAGTGTTGTTCTCAATGACATTGAAACAACATTGTTTTGAAAACAATTTAACTTGTCAATTTTTTTTAACTTTCGTTCCAAAACACGGTTTGTAGTGTGCTAAAAACCTCTCCAAACCCAGTTCTTTGAAAAATCGTACGCCGTCGTCCCCTCCTTCCGGGGTAGAGGAAGGACCGCTCCTCCACGGAGGGCGGCTTTCTTCCTCTACCTCTAGAAGCTTCTTTAGTTATTTTCATACCACAAGTATTTCTCCCTAAACTCCGTCTTATGGTGAGGTTGTTATTTTCTCTAAGTATTTCATACTTATAAGAGTTTGTTATTTCTCCCTAAGATTCGTCTTATGGCGAGGTTGTTATTTTCTCTAAGTTCATACTTATGAGAGTTTTTTTATTTCTTGTTTCTTTGGTGTATATTTGGTGTCTTTGCCTCACTGGAGTCAGTATTGTCGTGCGGCTGTCGTTCTTCCATCGATTGTATTGCAGCTGGGTCCGTTAGTGGTCTGTGGCGCTCCTGCTGAACTCGCCTACTGACAAACTGTGTCGACATTAGGTCTGCGATGGCGTCGTGGTTGGGTCTGCTCTGGGCCAGAGTCTGTGAGGCTTTGGTCTTGCTTCTATGGATCGTCAGAGCTCCATGGTGTTTCAGCTGAGGTCGTCGACGACACTGATACGACAGTGTGGGGGTGTTTGGCGGGGTCGGACTGTGTAGGAGCCGCTGATGCATCGTTTTGTGGCTGTTGCAGTGACATCTATGTTTTGGAGTCTTGTTTTGTTGCGATGATGGAGTGTATCGGCGATGGCGTTACTGTTATCTGAGAGGTTGCTCTCAGGAGTCTTGGCCATGCACGTCTGCAGAGTCCCACTGAATGACATTTCTCCGTTCTCCCTTCTTACTGGTATGTGATGTAATTCTTTTGATAACTCAAGTGCCTAGCTCATATGGATTAAAGGGACAGAAGAGAGAAATGGCGGTTGGAGTTGCCTGTGGTGGTGTCGGTCGGCTGGGGATCCCGGAGCAGTCCGAGGGACGTCAGGTGGGGTGTTTTTTTGGTAGTGCAATGGACGTGGTGCATTAATGTGATTGCTATCCGATCAGCTTTCCATGTTCCTCCCATTAATGGTGGTTATTCGTGACTTTGAAAGTCTTTTTTGGGTATATGCATGCATTTAATTGCTTGCTATATTTTGGGTATTAGAGTCCTTGCGACCTGTTCTTGAATAGATCATATGTACTGGATATTATTTCGTCTTGTACGAATCATTGTACCCGTTGTAACCCATTATCGAGAAATACACTCGTAAAATACACATTTTCCAAACCTTCATAGAAAAATGTGGAAAATCACCCGTTCGTAATCAAAATATGTCAAGATCGACCGATTGTTAACACCGTCACAAATTCCGAATTTTATGGGTGATTTGGAAGAAAAGAAAAACCCTACTTCATGGTGATTTCCAATAGAAACTCATAAATGGAACAATTTCAATTGATCTTTCAAGAAGAGAAGATTTCCCAAGACCAAGAAATTTTATTCTGGATAAGGTCTATCCCTCTCATTACCATCTAAACAAGAGGACAAGCTCACACTTCAGGAATGCACACACCCATACATATTTGAAAGCAAGAAATCTACAACACAAAATGGCAACCCTCTCCACATCCATTTTTGCCAGAAACAACTCCACCTGCTCATCCCTTCATTTCAATACTAAATCTCGCTGCTCCCTTCCTCCCCGGCCACTGTCATGCTCAGGTATCAAGTGAGCCACATAAAAATCTTGATGTCAATTTAATTATATATCAAATAGCATCTTTGATTGTACACTTTTTGTATATGCGTGTGAACAGCATCTGCCGATAAGCTTGTTTCCGCAACTGATGGCATCAAGACGTTTACTTGCGGCATTTTAGCTGTTTGGGCACTCACTGCTGCCTCCCCTGTAATTGCTGCAAATCAGGTCTCCTCACTAATTTAATTTGTTTGGAATTTTCGCTGCAGAAAACTTTGATAAAAGATTAGAATGTTTGAGGTACCTATTTATCACAATGCGAGGCTGATTGTTACATCGCGTACCTGCAGAGATTGCCTCCGTTGTCAACGGACCCTGACAGGTGCGAGCGTGCTTTTGTTGGAAATACAATAGGCCAAGCGAATGGTGTTTATGACAAGCCAATTGATCTCCGCTTTTGTGATTACACTAACGAGAAATCCAGAATGAAGGGAATATCTCTTGCCGCAGCGCTTATGTCTGATGCTAAGTTTGATGGTGCCGATATGTCTGAAGTAGTTATGTCTAAAGCCTATGCTGCTGGAGCTAGCTTTAAAGGTAATGCCATATTTCATATTTCATTGATGAGCTTTTTTCTTCTTCTCTCGTTTGCATACATTGAATGGATTTATTGTTTTAAACTTTCAGGGACGGACTTCACAAATGCTGTCTTGGATAGAGTTAATTTTCAGAAGGCTGATTTACGAGGTGCCATTTTCAAAAACACTGTATTGTCTGGTTCCACATTTGACGATGCGAATCTACAAGATGCTGTGTTTGAGGACACGATCATAGGCTACATTGATTTGCAGAAGATCTGCAGAAATACAACCATTAATCCTGAAGGAAGAGCAGAACTGGGATGTAGATAAATTCATTTTTATCACTTGTAATCCATCTCTTCCCCCTTTTTTTGTCATCGTAAATTTGTAACTAAATGTCATTTCAACAATGACTCGACAGGTTTGCTAAACTTGTACCAGGCTGGGGCAGATTCAGTGTTATTCAGAGTTTGCATATGCTATGCGCTTTGCAGTATATCATATGCTTCAGGTTATTTATGAATTACGCGTGCTAAACATCCTTTGATTCAATTCGATTTGAATCCCATTTCCCTGGAAACTTATGCCAGCATTTCATTGATTTTTACTCTCAGAGTGAATCACACTTCAAACTTTTTTTCTTGAGAATCAGAACTATTTGAAGTTTAACACATCATACATACTTTTCCCCCTTTGTAAGTTAGAATTGATTCCTTTTCCAACAGCTAAATTTAACTGATCAGTCTCCCTTTTTTTGCCCATCTATAAACCTGAACAATATATATCTCTCCTCGACACCCCGCCCTGGCGAAAATCTATGGATAATGGAATAAGTGGTGTCATTGATTTGGCTTCAAGGATGTTGACATTTTTTGCAGTACTTTCCTTCCTCCGAGGTGCCGGTCAATCTGTGCCTCCTCATATTGTACTTTCATCGACGAAATGTGAAGTTATGACAAGTTTTTGTTTTTGTGTTTTTAGGTGTTGAAGGAAGTATTGGTGTTAAATATGGGACGATAGGGTGCCACCTTCCTCCACCAGTCCAAGTTTCGCGCTTCCTATTGGAATCAAGCATTATCAACCGTGTGCGTCTCTTCGATCTTGATTCTGAACTCATCAAGACATTTGCAAATACAGGAACTGCCGTGACAATCACTATTCCAAATGAGCAGATAGTGAACTTGACAAATCCAAGTTCTGCGCAACAATGAGCATTGGACAAGAGCCTGCAGAGCAATGTTGACTATGTTTGCGGACTTGGGTTGAACACGCCGCACGATTCAACTAGGCGGGCATGTTTTGTGCTGGACACCGTGAGAGCTCATGCAATGAACATGTATTACTATTACCAATCCATGGGATGATGGGAAGGAACTCATTTGATTGTGATTTCAGGCAGACTGGAATCATCGACCCGAGTGCGTCCTTTCGACAATTTTTTTACTGCATACTCCCTCCGTCCCAAAAAGAATCTTACTTTGGGTATGGGCACGGAGATTAAAAAAGTACGAAAAAGTAAGAGTAAGTATGTAATGATTAAAAAAAAGAGTTTTTGTGTGAAAAAAATGAATGATTTGATTGATAATAAATTATGAATGATTGTAAAAGGTAAAATAATGTGTGGGAGTAAAAGTGAAATGTGTAGTATTTCATTTTTGAAAGTGTAAGATATATTTTAGAACATCCAAAAAGGAAAGTGTAAGGTATATTATAGGACGTAGGGAGTATCAATTAGTTTGTGCTGCACATTCTGACTAGGTTTTATTTTGGACACATTCTCAGGTTATGAAATTGCAGATATTGATAGCTGAAGAATACATGGAAAAACATTTGCAACAATATTGTGAATTTCTGATTTGTGATGTTTTAGTTATAGGTGACATGAGGGATTAAATAATTTTTATAATTGTAAAATTAAAAAATTAAAATTTTTTATTTAGAAGTAGTTATTTTTAATATACAGAGGTTTACCAGAGATGATGATGATGATAGGGAAGGTGTCGAGAGTACGGAGTTGGATGAGGCGTTTAGTGCTGCCACTGCGTGGTTTTGAGAAAATTTGAAGCAGAAAGATGATTTACGAAAAATGACGAAATACAAAAATGTTTTTAGTAATTTTTCTAAGGTTTATTGCCACTAAGCATGCATGTTTTTTGAGTATTTTGCAGATAATTCCATATAAAATTTTCTAGCATTCGATTACAGTTGGCAACTTTTTAAGAATTTTGTTAGTTTTATCAATATTGCATTAGTTAAAATAATGATAATTCAAAGAGATAATTACAAATGAATAGTAAATATAGCCATCTCGTATCAAGAAACCTCCGTCAAGGCTTTCTGCAAGATAAAGGGCTCAATACCCTTGGCCTCAGCTCATCTCACCGCTATTTTCTTAATTAGTGGATCCGCTCTTCATTCAAAACCTCCCTAATGACTCCATAATAAAAGGTAAAAAAATAAGATCATTAACAGAATAATTGCCTCATACCTAGAAATTTTTCTTTCCTCAACTCTCCTAACACTGCACCTTCTCTAACAAAAAAAAAGATACAATGACACATTCACCCTTTATATTTGTTGTTTTATGTACATATCCACACTTTATGAATGTCAGATACCCAAAAAATTCTATATGATCAAAACGCTTAATCGCAATAGGCAATGGATCATATAAAAAGGACTTCTTAAAATTAAAAGTATAAAGAGATCTAGCATACAGACCATTAGTTTTTTGATCTGACGATCGTTAATTAATTAATATTTTATAATTTCTGAATCTGATGCACTTTTTCATATACAGTTCTTTATGTCCCCTATTTGAGTTTTACAATTCGAGATCTGGTGCTTACTCTTGAAAGAGATGACTTATTCTCACTTTAATAGGTATTAGCCGTAATCCTGAAAATTTAGGGATCAGATATAAATGAAAAAAATATGGCGATTATAACCTCAAATCATTATTTTCTGTTTCATTTGATTTTTAAATCCCTAAAAATTCACTATTAATCTATTATATTAATCATTAATGACAAACTAATCAACGATCCCAAATTCTTAACACTTTATACCTTTTATCCCCGCCGATCGCAATAACCCATTTTCTCTATTAAAAAAAGAAAGTAGGAGGGAGTCAAATTGAACCGAACAGCGTTTCAATTAATTTGGTTGGATTGATCATTTGATCGCATACGAAAATCCGACGCCTGAAGATGACGGCAACGCAACGATGAGGTCCGATTAGCCGACCAAGCGATGGAAGCAGAGGACGCAAAACCCATTCACTTAGTATCGTCCATCAACTCGCCCGAGTTCGCTCACTTGACTGACTCATTAACCCGTTCCTCACTCGTCGCTCTCGACGCCGAATGGAAGCCCACTACTCGCACCTCCCACTCTTCCACCTCCCCACCGTCTCGCTCCTCCAAATAGCGTGTCGAACCGGAATCGAATCGGTTGTGTTTTGCTACACTTGCTGTCATTGCCTCTTCCTGGAATCTATGATTTGCTGAAGGACTTCTTTGAGTTGTTCAGGTGGAGCTATTTTTGGATATTTGTGCTATTTACGGCTATAATTTATCGGGACGGAAGTCGAAGAATGTTAATGGTTTGGCAACTATATGTAGCGAAATGTTAGGGATTTCCCTTTCGAAGGTGTGTGGTATTGAATTTATTTCGGTACTTATTTATATTTTGGATGTTGTTGCTTTACGATTCAGTTCTTTTTTATATATATATTTGTTTGTGTGTTCGATGGTGAATTTGCAGGAATTACAATGCAGTGACTGGTCGTTTCGTCCTCTAACTGAGGAGCAGAAATCATATGCAGCTGCTGATGCTCAGTGCTTGCTGGATCTCTTCTCTGTTTTTCAGCTCAAAATTGCCGAAGAAGGTATCTTTTTTGAAGAATAGAAATTTGCGGGTAAAAATGTTTCCAGATTGCTTAATATTCTCATATAAAGTGTTAAAGGTTTCTTTTCGCCATTGTTACATGATTGATTAATGCTTTAACAGTGTTCTCATTTCGAAGAAAGCACTACTACTTTAATCTCAGGTAGCTTGGAATATGACACTTTTCCCCTCCTGATTGTGATTTGTTTCAGGAACTGCTTCGATTAGTAACACCACAGTCTCCTGCTGATTCGGACGTTATTGAGGGATCACATTTATGTGATAGGTTTTGCAAAATAAAGATTACGAGGCATCTCAGGGTCTATTGACAAGTGCACACTCTGATAGTCAATTCACGTTATCAAGGGATCACATTTAGTATGCATTGTAACTTTTATTTCAATATATCAATTTTCAAGCAAGCGTCTGCTGAAACGTTGATCACATTTAGGTGGAGGGCTTGGCCAAGCATTTAAGATGTGTTGGCATTGACGCTGCAGTTCCATCTAATATGAAGCCTGAAGCCAGGTTGCCTCTTTAAATCATATTTCATACAGCTACTATGTTGTGCCAACTTTATTTGTGATCATGTCACATGTATGTTATTATTCCTTTATGATTCATGCTGTTACATTTACAAGCATATGATTTGGGTATAGCAGAAATGTTATACTTTGCAGCATGTGGATAAAGTGGAGAATGGGGATGTGCATGTCATAAAGACTTATTTTTATACGGTGCATATCTTGAAGACTTAATAGAGTAGGCTTGATGGAGAAAAAGTAGGATGGCTTAAGTTGGTACGCAATGTGCATATGTAGAGTGTAAGTCAAGGGATGAGTTTGTTTTGAGGATAGAGAAATTGCATACGTAAATATTTAATGAGAGTAGTTGTAAAAGATACTTCTAGAGAAAATTAATTGTTAAACTGACTATAGTGAAGGGTAAATACGAACCTAGTATCATTTTGGAAGACCCAGTCTAGTTTAATGTTTGTTCCATTTAGGCAACGGCTATAACAGTGTATTTACTGTTAATTTAGTTCTATCATTTTGTAAATTGCTTTGTAAATTATCCACATATCGACTATGAATTACTGGACTTGGAAGCTACATAGGCTTAGCATGTTCCCAAACCAACAAAAATGTACGAGATACTAATTCTTTTTAAGGATTCATTCTTATCAGTTAAAATCATGCTCATAAGTTATTTGATATGGCTTAAAATCATGCTCATCAGTTAAAATTGATACTGGATGAAACCATGTAAACAGGTCATTGACACATTCCAATTAAAGATTGATGATGATAGCCTAATGTCTAGATGCACAAAGTGTAATGGCAGCTTCATTCAGATGCCCTTGTCTGCTGAGGAAGCTGTTGAAGCAGCTAAAGGCTTTCAAAAAATTCCAAACTGTTTGTACAACAAAGATATTGAGTTCTGGCAACGCAGAGACTGCCGGCAACTATACTGGGAGGTAGGCCTTCAGTGTTGGTGAACTGAATTACTCAGTATGGTAGTATGGTACTTGATTGTGAACAGGTGGCGTTACTTTAAATTCTGACCCTGATTGGCTTCATCTACATGACTATTTTCCACACTTGTTTTTGTGTTGATTGCTTGATAGGTTGCCATGTCTTTGACAATTAGGACTCTGGTGGCAACTTCAGTTACTGACATTATATGTTTTACTGATTCAGGGAAAATACCACAATGCTGTACATTCAACATCGATGTCTGCAAGCTAAATGAGTAGCCCATTCAACATCAGCGTTTGAGTTTCTTTTGAGAATGTCTACTGCACGTTGTTTTGCCGGACAAATGGACGTTCTTTTGTCCGCCAAACAAAATGGCTTTGGAATGTTAAAGTGGGCTACATGTGTGAAGGTCAAGTAAGTTATGGCATATTGAATTAATTATTAAATTGCGTACACTTATTAAGTTGCTGTGTTGCATCTGCTGTTTAATTAATGTCAGTGAAAAGAGATAAGAAAGCAAGGAACTATCTCTGCATTATTTTCACTGGATTGGATTAAAGAGATGATTAAGTTAGGTTTGGTTAGGTATTTCTTCTTGGCAGGCATACTCTTGTTTCTTAGTGTATCGTCATCATACATTTGGTGTGTAAATGATACACAGACTAAAGCCAATGTCCGACACCTACCCTATAAACAACGTATCGGCAATACTTTCGTATGGAAAAAACCTTACATATTGATAATTTTAATCTTATCTCATTCTCCATCATGTGTTAAGATTTGGGAAGTTTGACATTTGCTCATTCGGAGGTTATGTATGGATTGGAGTTGTAGATTTGTGCTTAATGTGTTTTGTCGCTACGAAGATGCAAATTCTTGGTCTGTGGGATGGAATTTTCTTGCAAGATAGTGAATGCGTGACACCTAATTTACAATTGTTACAGTTAGCGCTGAACCAAATCGCTTTGTTGACTCGTGATGATCAGAGGAAGATCATGCAGGTGATTTAACCATCAAACTCGAGGAATGTCACAACAATCCCCTAAATGAAAGGGGCCAACGGCCAACTAGCAATGGGATGAATTCAGGTTTGATGTGCATGATACATACCAATCCTCAAGTATTGGTTATCGAAGCATGCGACTTTTCTCATTAGTCATATGATGCCAGCTGAACTGACCGACTTTTGCTAGAATGGCTTTGACGTGCTGTTCGATGGTGTCATGGTGCTTAGGAATCTTTAAAGCTGCGTATAACACAGTCCACCATGTTTCTTTTATCTTCTTGGCACTTTATAAGTGTCATATAGATGCCAGCTAGCTCTAACATAATCAATAGAACAAGTATTCGTTCTTAAAGTGTTCTCTTAAGTTTCATGACCATAAAACAATGTCTATCATGGGTGATAAGATGATCATAAAGTTGTTTCTCGCCTTCTATTCAAACATTTTCGACAGGACGCCCTATAAGATTTTACCTTCGCATTTGTATTTGGTGTGCAATTTCATTCTAAGCTTAAACTTTTATATCGAGAACCCTGATCATTCTGAAGCGTGTATGAATATGCATGCCCTAATTAAGGTTTTTTTGTTTGTTTGTTTATGTGAAAGGTATCCTAAACGGTAATGACCACTGGTAAAAGATCATCGGAGCTCAGTTCATCTCACAATCTCTTAATCATATTCCTACTGCCTTAACAAACAATTAAAAAGGATAATTTCTCTTTATCTTACATACTAAATCTTTTATATTTTATAGTGGGTTATATGGGTAGACTAATCAAGACAAGGTTCTTTACCTCTTGACCACCACCTTGTTGGCATCTTAGATACTAAATCACATACAAGAAAATGAGAATAGAAACTTGATCGGTGGCATGTAATCAACGCTTGGTGTGAAAGTGACAATCCGCAATTAGTTCAAAATCTCTTGTTCTTGCGCTAAAGGCATTATTCATAGTGTTAATTACAGAAAAATATCCGTATTTATAGCATTTTTTCAGATGACACATGATGAGTGAAAAATATATTGATTATTATCATATGCTTTTATTCATATTCTCGGCGATATAACAGTAAAATATGTTATTTTTGATACTCTTGTTGATGTTTCAGGATAAAGATATAATTTCCTTGACTTGGAGAAGCGCAGAGCGAAATATAGCAACAAAAACATCAACTCGAGCAAAAATGAAGGATTTTGGCGAAGTTAAGCTGCTCGAGCAGAAAAATATATCGATTATTATCATATGCTCATTTTTGTCGTTCACGATTCGACACCCTCTGTCATAATTTACGTCAATTGACCCCTTAATCGTAATTTTAAAAATAATAGGGGTTCGATTGAAAACACAAGAAATACAAATTGACCCCTCTTCGTCCTCCACCTCCACCTCTTCCCCTACTCCTACTCCTCCTCTACCCCTCTCATTCTCCTCCTCCGATGATCCCTCTACTCTCTTCTCTTTTTTCTCCGTTCCCACTCAATTCACAAATAATTAAATAATTAGAGCAGAGGAGGAGGGGGCAGAGTAGGAGGAGGAGGAAAAAGAAAAGGGGTCAATTTGTTTTTTTTGTATTTTCAGTCGTACCCGTATTGTTTTGAAAATTACGATTAAGAGGTCAATTGTCGTTAATTGTGACGGAGGGTGTCGAATTATTAACGATGAAAACGGTGAGTGTTTAAGTGTGAAAAAAAATGAAGGGTGTCATCTGAAAAAAAGTGCAACAAATACATATTTTTTCTGTAATTTCCCCTTATTCATAAGGATCTTAAAACAAAGATCACCCCCTAATTTTTTATACCTTTTACATAAAAGTTCTTCCTTCATTAATAGTGACCACCAAAATAAGATCATCCTCACCCTTTTCAACTTAACCTACTCTCTACATATTGTTATTATTATTTTTATCATTTATACATATATTGTTATATTTTAATTTAAAAAAATCGATACTGGGCGTTGCTCAAAAACAAGGCCACAACACAAAAGCAACAGACCAGACAGAGCAACACGGCAATAGGGTTTACTTAATTTAATTTAATTTAAACTATAACAATATGCATCTCTATGCGGAGACCTAAAATGATATAATCGTATATATTTTTACTATTTTTTTATTTAGTAATTTTTGAAATATGGTATTTGTAAGTTTTAAAACTTAAAATTAATTATCTGGCCAATAAATGTGTGCCACCGGGCAGACCTTTGCTCCATGATCAATCATGCGCATCCCTCGCGCCATATTATTTTTTCAAAATTATTCTTACATCATATAATGAAAGCACATTCTCCTGATTCAAGACAGAGATGCATTCAGTGGACTCGAATCCAAATCCTCTTGGTGCAATAAACAAGAATGTAACCGTTGAGCCACATTCCCTTCAAGGTGCCGATCGATAATCTGACAATCTTATTTTCATTTGTTATTGAGGGAAGAAAATGAAAAGATTGGGAGTACAATCTTAGAATTTGTTTGTTATTAAGGTTGATCTAATAAGAAATACGGAGTACAACAAAAAGATTCCGCACGCAAATTTGTAAATTGGTTGCTGGTTAAGAATGGGTTTAGGGTTAAATCTCGGACTCGCAGACCTAAGGATATAACACAAAATGATCAATGGAGAGTCACTCTCAACCACCAAGGCGGGCGAGGCATGGACTTAACACTTGAGCACTTCAACCACATTATGCATTTTAGTTATAGGTCCGACAACGTCCATAATTGAATATGAAACACGAGTCAAAAGTGAACAACAACATCCCAGGCCCAACCAATGCCTGTGATGTGTGTGCTTGTGGTGCTTTAATATTATTCCTTTCCATCTCATGTAGTGATGCCCACTGGTGACTAGCAACCAACATGAATAGTCCACACTTCAACTCAAGATGCTATCCTGCCCATCACTTATGCAGATGATGGATGACTCGACTCTTCACTATTCCCTATCTCGGTTGTTCCTCTACTTACATTTCTTTATGAGCAGTTGGATTTAATAAATACAATGGATACATTATGACACGTGTATGAGAGAGAAATAATGAATGCAGTAACTAATTTTATTGATTAATATTTTCTCATTCATACACGTATCATAATCTCAGTCATTATATTTATTAAATTCAACGATTGAAATTTTATTCTTTCATACTCATATAATATACTTATCCTTGAACCTTTCTCCAAAATGTAAACCTAATTTTAATCTGCAAAGGCAAGCACGTCTAGATAAAAATGAGGAGTCACAAGAGGGACTAGAGGAGAACATTTTTACACATATGTACCTACCAACTAGTGATTGATAAAAGAGCTAGAAGGGGAATAGTGGAAGCATGGAGGATGATAGAAACATTGAAAAGATAGGAATATATGAAAAGAATAAACATAAATATATATATTCCACATTCTCCGGTCAGAAATCAACCCACTACTGTCCGCACACTGCTGACCCACATACACAAAACATGTACAAATAAATAGACAAAGATGGGAATGTCATTATCATCGTTCTCTCTTCAACTGCATCATTTGTACCATTATAATACTAATATTTGCAGGACTGATTGCACCACCATGTTTCATCATCAAAATGTTAGTAAAACTATTCATATTGATCCATGACCTAGAAACAGAGCTATTCCAAGATTAGGAAAACATTAGGAAAATCTATCCAACAAGTTGACAAAACAATGCCCTCCTCTCTCTATCACTATGTTTTCTCTCTCTTAATAGCAGTGTGTGAAGAAGAACAATAACATGGATGACGATGAAAACCACCTCATAATATTAACGTGCAGCCTTCTCGTTTCCTCTGGTTTTGTGTTGCTGTTGTGATCTGTGATATTGCTCCCTCCAAGAACGACCCTTTTCCTTCCTCCTTTTTTCCATTCTGATCGTCATAATCATCATCATCTGCTTGTGCTTCTTTTTCCCCATGGATAACTCTGCTCAGTGGCCTCAGGTATATATAGAACAAAGCCTTTTGATGTGTCTCTACCCAACTCTCTATGGCATGATCTCCATATTTTCATATTTTTCTTGCTCTTCTTTTCACAGTATGGATTCGGGGTTGAGATCTCAGGATTTGCTATGTAAATTGATAATTCTGTTGATCTTTTTTGAGAGCTGGTGATACATACGCGTGTTGAAATTATGTGTGTGGTTTTATTGTGATCAGTTCCCACTAATCGTTGTTCAAATAGAAGACTAAAGTTTGGAGCTTTTAAAGCTCTCTGAGAAAGTTGTACTAGCACTGCACTATATGTTTCTCTCTTTGCTACTCTCTTTTCACTTTTTTTTCTCTTGTCCTCCACTTTTCACCAGTCACAGATTTTAAGAACATGCTCTCTACCAGCACCACCAAGGAGAGTTAAAGTGCTTGTACTGTGTTTGAATTTTGCTTTTTTTTGTTTCTCTTTGCTTATATTATTGTTGTTGTTGAATTTTTGATATGATCTTATCTATATTTAAGTGGCGGTGGTTGATGAAATTTAGGGTTTTGGAGGAGTTGTTAAATGTGCGGATAATCCAAGCTCATCAGGATCAATAGATCAGCAGCAAAAGAGAACCTTAGCAAGATCACAAAAAGACCAAATAGTGAATTGTCCAAGATGCAATTCAGTCAACACCAAATTCTGCTACTACAACAATTATAGTCTATCTCAGCCAAGGTACTTCTGTAAGACTTGTAGAAGGTACTGGACTGCAGGTGGATCACTTAGGAATGTACCTGTTGGTGGTGGTTCAAGAAAGAACAGAAGATCAGCATCATCAACATCTGTTGCTGCTCCATCATCATCAGTGCATGCCCAAGCACAAACAGGAGTAGCTAATACACTCCTCCATCAAGGTCATGATCTCAACCTCTCATTTCCTCCACGCCCAACGACAACTCATGATGATCTCCATCGTCATCAGTACCCTAACCCTACTTTTACAACAACTACTTCTAAACCCAATTTCAGAATTGATCATCTGCCCAATACTACACTACTATCTCGTCATCTTCCAAACCCTAACTCCAACATAAATCCTCTCTTGCCACCCATGGGACTTTTCAAGAACACTCTTCTTGATCATGAGCACTCAAGCAGAGAAATGATGAGTTCGTTGATGAACCCTCCTGAACATCAGCAAACTAACGACTCGATCAATGCATCCATCTTCTCCTCTGCAGGGTTTACTCCAATTCATCAAGATCAGTTCAAGCCAAGCAGTTTGAATTTTTCACTCGACCGGTTCAGCAATGATCATGATGGTTATGCAGCGTCAATTTTACAACTCGGTGTTCAGCAGCAAAGCAGTGATGGTAATGCTGGAGGTGTGAGACTTCTCTTTCCATTTAACCAGCAAGAGAACTTGAACAACAAAGAGCATCAAAAGCAAGTCCCAAGCGGTTCAGGAGCTGCCAGTAGCGACGTTGTTCAGTTATTTGATCATCAGCATAATATTAACAGATCATCATCAACATCAGTTCAAGGCGGTCATAATAATGGGTCAAGTGCTGGGTTCTGGACTAGTATGCTAAGTCGTGGATCATGGTAACATTCCCATGGAAGTACAAAATGTGGCTGCTAGTAAGAAGAAGAATTAAGAAGATCATATCATTCAGTGGAGATGTTTTAAGTTTTAAATTTATCAGGTTTACAAATGGAGTTGGTGTGTGCGCATCTTTCTTGGGAAGTTCGAGTATATTTTAAGACTAACTGGATTTGGTTTTCGCTCAAGATTTCAGTCAATACTGATTGGGTTTCATGTATTGCGTTCTGATCTTTTAAAGGTTTTTCTTAATTCTGTAATTAAATTTTGGTTATTTTATTATTAAGGTTATCATATCCTGGGGACATCAGCTGTTGAAACGACCATAAGACTTCTTGTAGGGTTTTCAATGTACTGATCCATATTAATTAGTACATTTTCAATTTCTGTTCTTTTAGGGTTAGGGTTTTCTTTTGGTTCCTACGACATGAGTAAAAAGTTCATAATTGTGATATGTAGGTTAACTTCATAGTTTCTGACTTTCTGATATGGTCATTTCTAAAGCTCAACTTCTCTCAGCTGGACATTGTCCTTCATCTGTTTGTCTTACATGAGATTCTTTTAGTTTATATGTCGGGAGTTGGAGCCTTTTTTTACACCGAAAAACGTATAAATTATTTTTAAAAAACATATGAAATCAACACACATAAAAATTCATATGAAATAAAGAACCATAATTTCACAATATATAAAATTTCCTCAAATAGCAAAGCCGAGGCGACCACGATACCCAACAACGATCGATGAAATAACACTTGGAGGGCTGATTTGATCATCATGCTGGAGGCCATTGTTGTATGTTTGAAGAAATTGAGACACTTTATGGCAACAAGAAAATTATGAAAACTATGGGAGTTGGAGCATATTATTATTTGTCACTCATAATACACCTTCCACTACTCACACAGTCCCACTCTATGTTGCTTGCATGTTACACATCGAATCATTTATGTGTTGATCAACGTCTAAATTGTAAAGTATAAGGGAAGGAAGGTAAATGGAAATCTTATAAGGCACACGGATATGTCAAAATAATTTACAGTCGGCCCCACCCCCCACCCAACATGCATAAATATTCTAATTTGAAAAATTTGAGGGAAATATATATATTTTCAATTGTATTATTTTTCAAATTACGGTACAAATTATCTACCCATTAACAACTTTTTTCTTACATTCTATTAATAGTTCAATAGAGAAATGAGTTTGATCAGGCTGCAAGCATATTGTTAGTCCAAAATAACATTATAAAACAGAAAATAATATAAAAAAAAGTTCCCCTGTTAATAATAAAAAAAATGAAACCAAATTATTTATCAGGGGCTAACAGATAACTGGGCCTTCAAATAGAGTATCGGCCCACCTCGGCCCCGATTCAACCATCAAAGGCTCAAATCACCGACGACCCTGGGTTTAAACAA